>PYAF01004812.1:990408-1002877 GCA_007407185.1 Glycine tomentella | reverse complement strand
TATTTAAAAATTTTAAATTGAGATCTTAGATTATTTTTTGGTAGATCTCATGTGTTATATAGGATAAAAATCTCTCAATATTTCTTTTATTTTTTTATTTAATGATATATCCTATTTTGAGATTTTAGAAAGAAAAAAATAAAGAATTTTTTTTTAAAAATGTATAGATCTAATTTTTGTTTTCTAGTGATCAGATCTTGATATGTTCTAATATTTCTTCTCTATATTAAAAACTCATATTTTCCAATATTTCACAATAAATTTATATTCAACTATTGATTTAAAACCAACATTTAAATTTTTTTTTTAAAAATATTTTGTTGACCTTTCTAGATTGAAAATTTTGATTTCAGAGATTTTACAGTACTTTGAAACATAGATTTTAATCTGTTTAGGAGATAAACAGTGGTCGAGCAAGAGAGAGAAGGTTTGGAAGAATCGCGATGGAGGGTGAGGAAGGAGGAGGCATAAGGCTGAGCAAGCGAATCGCAAACGGAGAGGTTGACTACAAGACGAAATCCGGCACCGCCTGGAGCCACTCCTATCTCAACCAGAAGCCATGGCACCCTCTTTCTTACCCCAACCAACGCCGCAAGTGGATCGCCGAACAGACCCACGCCAATCGCCAACGCCGCACCGAAGAGGTTTCTCGCGAGGTACTTTAATTTAACTTCTCCTTCTTCTCTCTTCCTTCCTTAACAACAATTCATCTTCTAATCCCTCTCTCTTTGCGTCTTATAATTGCAGTTCTCTCAGGAGCAAGAGTTCTTTCGCCAAACCGCTCTCATCTCCAAAAAAGAGAAGGAAAAGGTCCGAATCGCATCCTCTCTCTCTCTCTCTCTCTCTCTCTTCGTCTTTCCTCGTTTCTTGAATTTGAAATTAGGGTTTTGTGTAGGTGGAGCTCATGCAAGCTGTTAGTTTCATGTACGTTCGTCCTCCCGGCTACAACGCCGAGAGTGCCAAAGCTGCTGAGATGAACGACGAGAAGAAAAAAGAGGACATGAGCAAGGGGCCTAGTGCTGATGATGGACCTTCCTCTTCCATGTACCTCCTTCATCACTTGTTTTGTATATCAACAATTACAATAATGAAACTAATCTGTTGCTTCTTACTAGTTTTCAGTTCTTGTGTGATTGAATATGTTTGTTTATTGCTTGTCTCCCAGGCCGCCGCAGAGTTCCTCGCATGTGAACGAAGAGAAGAAGAAACCGAGGCCCAAGGATGTTTTCGGGCGGCCTCTTCCGACTGAGGAGGAATTCGAAGTTCTTAAAAATGCGCCTAGGTATGTCGATTGGTGTTATTTTGTTTGGTTTGTGTGTTTATATTAATGCCCGACTTGTGTGTATTCAAAAGCTATCAAATGACGTGCTTGCTTATACTCTCCCAATGATGGCAGCCTTTGGTGTCAAGAGATGAATGTGCTGTGTGGTATTCAAAAGCTATCTAATGATGTCCTGTTTTTCAATTTTGGTTGGATTGCTTGGTATTGTGAGAAGCAGAATTGATTGTACTAGAGTCTAGGTCTACGACCATAGATTTTTTGCAGCACATCGAGATTACTTTTGATTGTGTTGTCTCTGTTATGGGCTAAATGCAAGCATATAGCAAAAAGATCTGTGAGAAACTGAAGTTCTTTATCATTGACTCAAATTGGATAACTGGCTGGAAATTTTGACATGGAAATGGTATTTTTCAAGTTTAATTGCTGCTATGAGACCCCATGAACTTCTGTAAACCTATTTAATTGTACTTTTAGTAGCTGAATGGTTTTTAGGCTGGAAACAGGAGCTCCCGCGAGGGTGAAACCTTTTGGAATTGAAGTCCGTAATGTAAAATGCTTAAGATGTGGGAACTATGGTCACCAAAGTGGTGATCGTGAATGTCCCTTGAAGGATGCTATAATGCCTAATGAGGAAAGCAGATTGAAAAGAGATGATCCCTTGAATGCTATCCTTGCCCACACAGATCCTACTGAGGTCAGTTGCTTATTTAATTGAACCATTGTTTTGGAAATTTACAACTTAAGTCTTTCACTTTGTACGTCGGTAGAGTTTAGTTTCATTTTTTGTTGACAAGTTAACTAATTTGAACATAGATGTTCTAGGTATTCTTTTATTTCTTTACTCTTTTATTAAATAATTAATACATTTTTCTCCAAGTCAGTTACACTGTTTGAAGCTACAGAATTGCAATATACTTATCTTAACTTGCTTATAAAAAGAATATAACTCATGTCACGGTGAGATGGCTTACTTGTGATCACAAACTGATGTTCACAAATGTTGAGAATTACATTTATTACATTTGCAAAAATGCCGTTTCTGCGTATCTTACTTTAATCTCAATCCCAGTCTCTAATTAGTTCAAGATCTCTGGGGCATAAATTCACTTGCTGCCAATTTTTGAATATGTGATAATTTAACCAAGCAATTCAGAATTGAAATTTGGTAATTTGGTATCCTGCTGTTTCTAATTATATATTTTCATACTATTCAAGGGATAATGCTTCCTATACATCACACTACACTATCCATAGTCCATTCATTTCTATTACTTCATTAATAGATTCTTTCCCCGTCATTTACAAGCTATGCCCAATCTCTGATGAGAGTGAATTTGGGTTAGCTTGTTTTACTTTTGACATAGCTGAAAATGAAAATGTTGTAGAGAGAGATTTTACCTGGAAAGCTTTTGTGAAGTGAAATAATCAAAACCGAATATGCACATATTTGGATGAAAAAGTTAGTTAAGAACTTGGGAAGGAAAAACTACCTCTTACAGATGAACGGGAGAATATGTGAATTCAGGAAGATTTTGAAAATTCAAACTTATCTGGACAATTTTAGATTGCCTTCTGGTTTTCTTAAGTCCATAGAAAATTTTGTCATATCTCCTGCCAATGTTCTTTACTGTGCTCAATTTGTTGTTGGAAACTGCATTTTTATGTGTCATTCAAATTATAGTCTTGATGCCAATGAAGATGTGTATTACTTTGTTTTTGCTAAAAAGATGATATAACATTGACATGTTTTATGGTGTTGTTCGGCAAATGATGCAGCCCCTAAAATGGGAGCTCAAGCAAAGGCCAGGAATCAGTCCTCCTCGAGGAGGGTTCAAACCAGATGATCCGAACCAGCAGATAGTTGCTGAGGATGACATATTTGATGAGTATGGAGGTATCTACTAGCAGCTCTAATTTTTTAGGTCATGCCTTTAACTGTTGCATGTTTATCCAAGGCAACCATAATTATTGCCTATTTTTCAGGTTTTCTTGGTATGGATAATATCCCCGAGTTATTAACCAACTTTTCTAAGAAACCGAAGAAGTCCAAAAAGAGCAAGCACAAAAAGCAGCAACAAATAAATTCAGATAGTGAAGCATCATCAGATGATGGAGAGAGGAGGTCTAAGAAAAAAAAGGTTAAGGTAAACAAAAAGAAGCGAGATCGTGCAAGGTCAAGTTCATCAGAAACTTCAGTCCCTAAAGAAGGTCATGGAAAGAGCAGACACAAGAGTTCCCATTCATCAGAAGATTCAGACAGTTACAGGAATGATCGAAGTAGGACTAAACGAGAGCGTTCCTTTTCATCCAAAGGTTCTGACCGTTCTAGGCATGGTAGGAGTAAACATAACAGAAGAAAGCATGCTTATTCATCTGAAGATTCTGAGAGTCAGAGGGATGATCAAAGTAGAAAGAATATACAAAAGCATAAGAGCAAAGATAGCAAAAAAAGACATTCATATTCATATGAGAATTCTGGTCCTGCCCGTGATCATGCTGATAACAAGAGCAGGGATGCACTTTCTTATTCATCTGATGATTCTAATCATCAAAGACAACCCAAGGTTAAGAGGAGCAGCCATAAGCACTCATCAACAGTCCATTGTGATTCTCAAAAGCATGACAGAAATTATGGTTTTGATCGCTACCAAGGAAATCAGAGCAGAGCTGTGTCTGAAGATTCTGATGTCAACAAGGATGATCAAAATAGAAGAATCAAACAAAAGTATTGCCATACACCCAAGGGCTCTGAGCATCCTGAGAGTGATATGGATAAACAGAACAGAAAAAAGCAGTGTTATTCATTGAAGGATTCTATTGCTGATGGAAATCATAAAAGTGAAAAGAGTAGGTATTATGAGCATTCTTATTCATCTGATTATTCTGATCATCGTGAGAAACATCATAAGTCGAGAAGGAGCAGCTACAAGCATTGAATAGTTCATTGCAACTGTCAAGCATCACAGAAATTATTAGAGAAGGCAGAGTAGGTCTTCGTAATGGATGCCAAAATAGTAAACACCAATGTCATCGTTCTGGCCAGTGTGTCCATATATGTCTATTAAGTTGTTTGATATATTAAAGGGGAAGTAAAAAAAAAAAAACATTAAAAAAAGAGGAAGTAAAAATTAGTGCACCATGAAGTCGTTGTATTATTTGTGTTGTTTTCCACATTACCTTCGTGTAACAGTGTTGGCATACCCTTTTTTATTTATTTCCTCTTTTTATTAAAGGATTTTTTGTTTTCTGCTCCTATGAGATTTTTTAGATTAAGTACTTTTAAAGTTTAGAAGGTAAAGTAAACAATTCCAATCGTTAATAAGAAAACTAAAAATTGTAATAATGGTTGCAACTCTCTTTGCTGCACCACACCAAAACCAACTTGCTATGTCAATGTTACCATCCATTTGTTCCTCTGCATGTTTATGAGTTCATATACTTTATATTGATAATCAAGGGATGGTGACCAAATTACAAGATGAATGAAATTTTAGAAGAAAAAATAGATATATAACGAGAAAATAGTGCATGTACTAGTAGTATAAATGATTTTTATAACGTCCATCGAACCACAAATGTGAAACAAGAGTGGGACAAATAACACCACCTTAAAAAAAAATATAAAAAAATAAACTAAGTCTGATACAACAAATTTCCATGTTTCTTAGCGGTTGGTCACAGACCATGCACTTGAAGACAAAATGACCTATTTAATGTACTAGAACAAGTTACCATCAGTGTCAGAACCATCAAAGCGAAATATCAGACTGATTTCACAAAATGGTTAGACAGCAATTTAGCAATCTCTGTGAACCCCACCTTATCTTTCCCCTCAAAAATGGTCTTCAGCTTTTCATCACAAAAGATCTCCTTCTTATTTGCTGGATTCTGCAAAAGAATAGCCCTGTCATGCCATTGTAAAGACAACCAACAATGAAAAGACACGAATGACAGACAAGATAAAAAAGGTTACATGATACAAAAAATAAATTATCCTACTTCTATAACTAATGCCATGAAAGCTTCCACTTAGTTATTGACGGGAAAAAAAGAGAAAACATACAGCAGGAAAATCTCAGCAAAAAAGGAGAAAAGGCCAACAATGATCAAGATTGCTATCAGCAGCTCAGAATTGAACTAAAGAAGCAGGAATCTCAGAGACAGGATAACACGGAGACACTCCAGAAACCAGCTCATAAATAATCTATCCCCCTTCCAAAAATCATAATAACTATCTTAATAAAACAAGTAAATAACTACTTTAATCCCTGTAATTAGTCTTTACTTTAGTCCTTGAATTTACAAAATTCTCACTTTCGTTCATGACTTTGCAAATCATCATTCCCTTAAACTCAAGTGAAAGAGGGCTAAAATGTTTTCCAACACTAACCCTTACATTTTCAAGGACTAGAACATGGATTCCTCAACATAATCAGCGTGTTTGGTTTTGCTTCGCGTTAGAAAAATCGATTGAAATTTTCACATTAACAGCAAAGCAACAAAATATAGCTTTCACTTTTTCACATATTTACACACATTCAGTTGTTTCAACTCAAAACCAAACACATCACAGCTACGAGCTAAACTGCAAAATGCTAAATCATTACATAAATAGCAGTTCTAACACTACACTTACTAGACTAATTATATGAAACAGAGATAGCGTTCAACATTGCAGACAGAGAAGCACAAAACCAAACGAATAGCCTCATTCTGCAATAATACTACTAAAACCCAACTTAACAAGCACAAAAACATAATAAGCAAAACACAATACAGCAGTAAAACCACAAACGACGACCTAACACATAATAAGCACGAAAACAATCTCATCCCAAACACGTTATTCTTTCGGGGTGAAAAGTAACCTCTACCGATAAGTTAAAAAAAAAAAAAAAAAAAAAAAAAAGATGACAATGCGAAGATCGCAAAGAGAAACAGCAACATTGCGCGAAAGCGGAAACAAGACCTGAAGATTCTGCAGCTTGATGTAGGCCCAGACTTTCTTGACGGCTTCGGTTCGGGACACTTGAGGAGCGCCGAGGAAGTCTCCGAGCTCGGAAGACACCGGAACCACCTTCTGTATGCCGGAGTTGGTGGTCCTAGGTGCGGCCGTCTTCTTCACTGCAGCTTTCGCAGCGGCTCCGCTGGACGGAGCGGGTTTCTTCTTCGCCGCGCTCTTCGCCGCCGCCGCCATGAACGCTCTGCCAGCGATTGCCCCGAAAACCCTAGCTGGTGCCATGGTCGTTCCGCTAAAACCCTACTTCGTTTTCTGATTCCGAAAAACCCTAGAAAGTGAGCGAGTGAGCCAATGAGTATGAGAGCGTGAGAGTGAGAGGGTAGAGTTGAGGCATATGGCCTTGGGTTCCCTCGCTCCTCGATGATCCCACGATACTTTTCTATTCTAAATTAGAATTTTAAATATTTTTTTATTGATTTTCAGAGTCATATATAATCAAAGATCTCTTCATCTCTTTTTTATAAATCTTATTTTGAAATTTTAAATAATTTTTAATAGATTATACATGTATTTTACTTTTAAATATTTTATTTAAATAATTAAGTATAATTAATTAAACATATAAGGAAAAAATTTATAAATATTAAGAAATAGGAAAATAAGCATAAATTTAATTTTTATTTATGACTAAATGTTAAACAAATGAAAAATACATAAATTTGATAATAAAAAAATGCAAAACATTATTGTCATGACTCTAATATTTTCGAATATATTCCATCAAGTCTGTTTGAATTTGTTGATAAATTCTTCTTATATGCATAACACGTCTTGTTTGCAAGTATGTAACAAATTCAGGAAGAACACTACAAGATACTTCAACATCTAAAATGTTATTGTATACGTGATCATAATCAACATCGACATTATTACTAAATATATCTCGTTCGTCTTCAACAATCATGTTATGCAATATAATGCATGACAAAATTATATCATTCATTGTATCCATGTTTCAAGCACGTGATGGACCACATATAATTACAAATCGAGATTTGAGCACACCAAATGCTCTTTCTGCATCCTTTCTCGTTGTTTCTTGATATTTTGCAAATAATTTTCTTCTCGAACCTTGTGGTATTGATATGATCTTCACAAATGTAACTTAATCAGGATAAATATCATCTACAAGATAGTACCCCACATTATATGGAGTTTCATTAATTGTAAATTGTATTAGAGGAGTTCGACCTTGCAAAACGCCATCAAACACAGACGATTGTTTAACACATTGATGCCATTATTTGAACCTGAAAATAATAAAACTCTGTTGAAGTCATTATTTAGATCCATTCTATGAATGATTGATTGCATAAACGAGTGAAACAAGAAGACTGTTTGAAGAAGACGTACAAGAATGAATGAGAATTGAACAATTAAATAGCAAATATACAACAACTAATTTTATAACGACCACTTATGCAACGACTAGTTTCATAACGCTAGTTTTGCAACGCTAGTCTCATAACGGCTAATTTTATAATAGTCAAGTTTCACAAAAAAATGTTATTTGAAGAAGACGTATAGGAATGAATGAGAATTGAACAATTAAATAGCAAATTATACAACAACTAGTTTTATATCGACTACTTATGCAATGACTAATTTCATAACGACTAGTTTTGCAACGGCTAATTTTATAACGATCAAGTTTCACAAAAAAACAACTTAAAAGATAGTTATAAATTAAAAAAAAAAGACAAATCAAACACGATTCCTAAAAATATAAATTAAAAGACGATTACAACAAATTAAAACTACCTAACAAATTAGTACTACATACCTAATTTATGCCTAATTATTTTACAAAAGGCTTGATGATCTTGGAGTTGCCATTTAGACATTGTAGATGTGTCCTTCATTAGAATGTCATATTACTCATTTTTCAATTATTTCTCCCTTAAGACTGCTAGTCTAGCGTTGAGAACATTTCTTTCCCTTATTGCTTCCTCCACACCAATCAAGTCCACAGGATTGGTATATGTTCCTACTTTTTTTCCCATGCTCTTCCTTTTGCCCCATTGGACTGACAATTTTAGACAGTGTTTTAGCTTCAAAATCTTCTACCGGTGTTTCTAGATTAGATGACGATAAATATGCCCCAGATGCATAAATCTTCGTCCTCTTAGAGCAATGTTCAATAAATTGGTCTAACCATTTTGGTCAATCTTTTAGAATCCCCAAACATGCTCCAACCAAAATCGCTTCCTTTGTCTTCCTTCCATATGGCATATCCATGAAGTATTACATTTTCATCTGTGCAACTACTTTTCTTCAATGTTACTACTTGCTTGTAATGACCCTTGAACTTTTGCACGCCCAAATTAATTTTTTGTCATCGTGATTTTAGTTGATTCACTGCTCTATTGCATAGTTCACCTCAAAATTTGTTGTAATTTTTCGTGACTCTCAACCAAAATGCTTCTTTTGTTTGACCAACACCAACAATTGGATCGGTTGAGATGGTGAGTCATGAACTAATGAGGTTCATATCTTCTTCAATTGCAAAGGTGAGTTGAGGCTTCCTTTTTGTAGAAGACATTCCTATTTCGTTAAAGGTTGTATCTTCTAGCCCAATTTGGATAGAAAATGTGGAAATTGCGAACCAACTTCATCATTTGAAAACATGGTAGGATTGAAGGAAATGTTTGATAACTTTGAGAATTTACGGTGGAAGGGATTTGAGTGGTTGACATAAAATAATTTGGTGGTGGTGGTAAAAAAGAAGGGGGACAAAAAGGAGGACGACTTTGTGAATTTTGGGTCGAAGGAGGTATGTGATAGTTTTGCAAAAAAATTATATAGCTTGTCAACAAATTGATTTGGATCCATTTTGCAAAAATAAAATTTAACTAAGATTGAGATTGGAAAATTGAGATTGACAAATGAAGAATGAAAATGAAAATTGTGTAGAAATTTGTGTGTATTGAAGCAATTTATAAAATGTTGTTAGCTAATATTGTATGTGTAACAACTGAACAAATCTACAAATTTTACGCCACAATGATAAAAATTTGTAGCCAATGTTCATTGTGCACACCTACAATTTGACAAGTAATGTTTTTTTTTTTTTTTACCTTTACCGAGTCTCTTCCACTCTCTCATCAAATCATCTCACCCACCCACCCTCTCATTTTTTTCACTTTTCTTCTTCACTCTTCACCCACCCCTTTATCTTCACCAGTCTTCTTATTCTTTTCCTCTCTTTCCTTAGTGCCCTTTCTTCCCTTCTTCTTCTTCCCCCATACCCCTCCTCTGCGCGCTCCTTCTTCTTCCCCTTTCCCCTTCTCTGTGATGTATTATTTAAAAAAAAAAAATGTTTCATGGTTCTATTTGTTGCATAGAAGATCAAACGTTGTTATTTGGTTTTCATGGATCTTTTGCTGGTTCGGTTTTTTCTGTTGTTTTTCATCTCTTTCCTCTGTGCATTCCAATTGTTTTTTCCTCTCATTTTTCCCCCGCGTTTTGCTGTTAGCAAATAAGCAATAATTTTTTAAAAGAAAGTGTGCGAATCTTCAAAATTCTTTCCAAAGAAATGGATCTCCAACATGAAGTTCTTGATGGATGTTTTATTGCTAGATCTGGAAAAGATTAGATCTTAAAATTAAGATCTATCTACAACTTCCAGCATTAAATATGTTCTGATAGTTCTTGTGTTTAGGGATGACGTGGCTAGTTTTGATTGGGTGTGAAGCGCGGATGAGGTTTTAGAGGCTGATGTGTTTGAGTTTATGCGGAACCCAACACCTACAGTTATGTATAATTGGAATTTTACAATGGATTTTTCTTTTTTGAGTTTTTCTCCCTCCCCCCCTTTGTTTCCTACTTGTGTTGTGCCTCTGCCTCCCAAGTTCCAAGAATATAGCTTGAAGAGTTTTTTTTTTAACTATTTTATGGTTAAAAAAACAATGTTGTGTAAATATAAATAATTAGTAAGAGTATTGTATGTATGCAAAAATTGATAGCGTAAGATATTTTAGATCATTTCACTCAACTCTAAACAAGAAATGTTAGGAATACATTTTCTAAAAAATATTAACAATATATTTGTTAACATATTCTTTTAAACATACTTTAAGTATAATAAATTTATTTGTGTTTATAAATTAAAATTTATAGAAATTAAACTCAATTATTAAATAAGTAAAATATGATTTTTTTTTCTTCATACAATTTGAGTATTCGATTTCAATTTATCATTTTTATTTCGTTGTCTTTTATCTCCAAAATATGTCACATTTAATATAAGTTGCTTAATTAGTGCTTATGTGACTAGAGCTATATAAATGGGATAATTTGGCATGCATAAAAAATGGATGAGGCCTAGCTAATATGTTTTCCTTATAGGTAATTTATTTGCTAGTCGGGTCAAATTGGTCTATTTTTGTTTAGGTGTCATTGACCTCAACCTTAGTGTGAAAATACTCTTCTATCACCAACTTCAAATTTCTTCCCTTCTCCTTCTCCTTCTCTCCCCTCATTTGCGCCCTCCATCTTCCCTCTATGAGCGCTTCTATAATAACCTTCTTTTGCAAAAAAAAAAAATATTATTATTTTATCTGGCGCTGATAGCGTGACACTGTAGCAAATCTGGCGCCGATAGCGTGACACTGTAGCTGCAGGCCAATTTTCACCGTTTTTGGCGTGATTAGCGCCAGGAACGGCACCGTTAGCGCCAGAATGTGACCTGTGGCGCGATTAGCGCCAAATATGGCGCCGTTAGCGCCAGAAGTGCCCTGGAAAACACATTTTCTCTAGAATTTGGCGCGATCAGCGCCAGAACACGTTTGGGCCAGTATAAAAGGCCATTTCACGCGATTTTGAAGGCCAAAAGTTGGTTTTCTTCTTCCTCTGAGCTTTTCCGCCATTAATGAAGTGAAAAGCTTCATATCTACTCCATACTTCATCTAAACACCTCCTAACTACCAAGAAACATGACTAGAACCACTTATGAGCTAGATTTCAGCTTCAATCCTGAGAGAAAACCATAAAACAAAGAAATCTCATTCTCTAAGGGACTTGGAAAAAACTGAGTTTTTGGAGGAAAAAGAAGGCGATTCAAGGATGTCAGAGCGTAGAGAAGTGATCCTCCAGCTTTCCTCGACTGATTGGAGGTAAGAAATTGAGATTTTACCGTTTAATTGTGAAATTGGTAATGGGATGAATAGTAACCCATTTCTGATAAGGTTGGAATTAGGCTTAGGTTCTTTAGAAAAGAATAATCAGGAGGTTGTTCTGAGAGATATGGAACCTTGAAACTGAAATTGTGATGAAGTTTGAGTTTGGCTCTGGGAGGAAGAAGTGTGTGTGAATAAGAGGTACTATGGCCTGAATTAACTTAAGTACCTTTACAAAAGTTGTTCATAAGGCCAAATGAACGGTGAAAACATGTTAATATGTTTGCTTTGACTGAGTTAAACCAATGGTGGTTCTTAATAATGGTAACGCTTTGAATTGAGTTGTACAGAGTCTTAAAAAGACTCTAAGGCCTTAGTTAGACTGAAGCAGACCATTGAGGGTCAATGGATGGCCTAGTAGACGCTGGGCTAGGATGAACCTTAAGTTAGAAGACAGAAATTGATTATGAAAAGAAGGGTGTTTCCTTCCATATACACGGTTGAATACCGTGTCTGATTGTCTATTTCATGCCTATTTAGGGCGTAAGGCGCATAGCACTGGTGGAGGTCGCCACGAAACTAGGAGAGCTGATTCTGAGCTGAGACCAGGTAAGCTCAGTGTTCTTGGGGAATGTTTTCCCTGCTTGTGTTCACTACACCCTAAATGGGTGATTGCTTGATGAGATTGTGTGATGTATTATGCATGCTGATGCTGTGTAATGCTGTATACTGATATATGTATCAAATGCTTATGAAGTATCTTGTTAGCTTATTGGAAACTGAATGCTAGCTAAACCCTGAGATAGGGTGTGCTTGTATTGATTACACTAGTATTGTATATGCTTGTATGGACTTTGTTTATGAGATGATTATGATGATGATGCTATGTGATGTGCATGCATGAGATATTCACTGGCCAGTAGAATAAGGGAACTATGGACCCCTTGGGAATGTGCCCTTAAGTGGATGATCTCCCTTGGGATAATCCATAGGCGTCCATGTAAACCCTGAGTAGATGTGCCTTTAAGTAGATGATCCTATTCAGGTATT
>PYAF01004812.1:955958-968136 GCA_007407185.1 Glycine tomentella | reverse complement strand
TTTTTTTTTTCTTTTTTCCTTTTCCTTTTCATTTCTGTTTTTTTTATGTGGATGTGTATTGATTCTGGCATTCTGTCATTCTGTTTCTTTTCTTTTGGGTGGGTTTTTATTCTGCCAGAATCATGGCCTCTGGTTCCCTACCAGCCACATGTAGTCAACAAGGAAATAAGTCAAATAACATTTGGTGGCATTGTGTTTCTTTGATTAGTTTTTATTGTTAATGAAAATTAGTGCATGAATTTTAGTTATATTTTTCTTATATATTTTATATTATAAATATTTTAATACATATGAAAGCATTAGAATAGCGGTCATCCCGCTACCGCTATCCCAGTTTTGAGAGCGGCCGCTCCGCTCCGCTATCCGGGATTGATAACTATGCCGTCCGCCAATCTATATCTCACTCCATTAGATCTTGTTTAACTACCTTTCCGCAGGTAAGTTTTGGTCGACCTCTACCTCTCTTTGTGTCGAGCTCTTTGTAACAAACTTTTGTTCTTACGGGAGCATCCAGTGGTCGTCTCATAACGTGCCCAAACCACTTCAATCTATGTTCCCTCATCTTTTCACATATCGGTACCACTGATACATTTCTTTGAATATCCTCATTTCTTATCTTATCCATCTTCGTATATTCACACATCCACCTTAACATCCTCATTTATGCTACCCCTATTTTATGTTGATGTTGCCTATGTGCTGGCCAGCATTCCGCTTCATATAGCATTGTCGGTCTTACAACTGTTTTATAGAATTTTTCTTTCAGCTTAAAGGGAATTTTGCGGTCACACAAAAACTTCCATGTTGTCCGCCATTTCATCCACCTTGCTCTAATTCTATGATTTACATCTTCATCTATCTTACCACCTTTTTGCAACATTGATCCCAAATATCTAAAAAGATCTTTCTTGAATACCTCTTGACTAAGTAGATGTACTTTGTCTTGATCACCATCTCTTACTCTCGAAAACTCACATTTCATATACTCTGTCTTACTCTTGCTTATCGTGAATTCTTTAGACTCCAAAGTGTTTCTCCACAATTCCAATTTTTTATTAACACCATCTTTGGTCTCATCAATAAACACAATATCATATGCAAAAAGCATACACCACGACACTTTCTCTTGAATATCTTTCATGTGACATTTTTATATTGGTATTCACCAAAATGATTTTTGTCGAAAGTCGTATTACTTCCTTCCACTCAAAACTCAAAAGGCTTAATTGCGTTTTACACCTATTGTATGAACATAGGTGACTTTGGTGCCTATAGTTTTAACTGGTTAAATTAAGTACTCGTACTTTCCAAATTAATGAAATCTAATCCAATCATTAGTACTTCATCTAATTTATTCTAATATTAGTATGAATTGTAATATAATGTTTGTAGAGTGAGTTTCACTCTCTTAATTTTTTATTTTATTTTTTAATTAGATGTTCTCTATATTTTCTATCTTCTCACGTTTCTCATGTTTGGAGGTGCATTATAACTAGTCAAAAGACTTTCTTAGCTCTTGTTTTCATCATGAAGTGAAAACACTCGAAAGACATCAATGCATTATTTGTGATAAGTCTTTTTGGAACGAATCCACTTTAATTTTCACTTACTATGAATGGAAGAATCTGCTTCAAGCAATTGGCAATTGTTTTATGACAAATTAAGATCTTTTTGACTTTTGGAATCAAGGCAAACAATATCTTGTTGATGGCAGTTGGGCCACCTCCATTTGCTGCTGTCTTTGAATTGAAGGATATGAATTTATTTTTTACTGTCTCCTTTATTCGTCTGAGAATCTGTCAAAAAAATTATTCACCCCATGTTTCCAAATTTGCTCCAACACGAGCCAAGTTCTTAGGTACATACATTTCCACCATAACACCATGAGACATGAGCTATAGACCACTTCTTCACATTCCTCCTTATCAAGCCATACTTGTTCAAATCAGTACAATTTATTTCTTTTTCTCCTTCGCTTTTGTCCAGTCAAATTTGATACAAAGGACTCTTTCCAGTCCTTCAACCAAGGACTACTTACCAAGAGAAATGTCACGAATCCAATCTCTCTTTTCAATGATATCAGGTGATTTTCTCCTATTGGACCCTGTAAATCGTTAACGAAAATAGCTCAAGTCAGATAAAAGGCAAGCATCCACCACTTCTTGAAATTGCGAACAATAAAACCACATAAATCAAGGGAGAATTTGCGAGCCTCTCATATTATTATAAGAATCAGATACGCTCTTAATAAAAAATTTAAAAAACGCATTATAGCGTTGTAGTTTTTCTTTTTCTCTTAAAAGAAAGGATTCCCTAAATCAAGCAAAATTGATAAAGAAAAAAAAAAGAAAGTGATTGCATTGCCTTTGAAATAATTTCTTTCATCCTCTAAATATTATATATTTTTCACTCTTAAAAGTTAGATTCTCAATGAATTTATTCTCTCATACAAAACGTTACATCAACTTTTTTCTTCCATGAAATTTATTCCCTTAACAAAATTTAAGTATGTATTTCATATTCACTCAATAAAGTGATGTATCATTAGTCATTAATTTGAGATTATTGCATGTATCAGTAGGCAGAATTAGGGACATTCATAAATCGATACAATCTTGAAGTAAAAAAAAAAAAAACAATCTAATAAGGTGTAATCCGATCGGATTTAATCCACAAATTCGTTCAATTTAACATAATTCAATTAATTTTTTTAAATTAGATTGAGTCATTGAATTTGATTGATTTTAGTTTAAGAAACCCAATTAAAGTTAGATTGGATGACATGTTTAGAGTTTTAAATCCGATCAAAATTTAACCCAACCCGCATACAATTAAACTACTAATACATAAACCTTAAACTAAGCATACCTCATTCTTAAGGTAATGTACCATTTATTTTAAGGTAATATATTGTTTTAGATTTTTTTTGGTTTATTTTAAAGTAATATATTATTTTATGAATGACATTGTAAGTACATATATGTATGGTTTATTTTTTTATTTATGGTATGAATAGTTCAACATTTTATAAATAATTTTTAAAAATATCCTTATTATTATGTGAAAAAAATATATTCTTAATATTTTTGAGTTTGATGATTTTTTGAATTTTTTTTCAAGACTTAAAGAAGTAATTGTAGTTTTAATGACTTAACCTGATAATCAATCTAATTAAATTTAGATTGGATTGTTAAAATAGAAAAGGTAAACTCAATCCAACTAATTGGATTAGATTGAAAAATAGACCAATTCAATCAAACTCAAATCACTTATACCCTATAATTTAATGAGGACTGGGAAAAAACTAAAAATTGAACTAAAAAAAAATTGAAAATTTGAAATATTTTATTGCATTGGACTGATTTGGAATTTGATTTTATTGACGGATTCAATTCAATGCACTGTCACTCATGTTTTTTTTTATTTTATATATTCATTAATGTTTTTATTTTATTTCTTATGGATTTGTAAAATTATTACATAATTAAACATAATTTTTTTTATTAACTTTTTGACTTAAGATGTGAAATAAATAAAAATAAGATTAAAATCCATTTAATCTAAACTACTTTAAATTTGATGGAAATAGTCAAATAAATTTTGAGTAAATTACATTCGCATCCCTGTGTTTTGTTCAATCTTCACCTGATATCTCTTTCTTTTTGCATCCTACAAAAAATTTCTTAATTAATTAGTTCACATTATACCAAGACTACCTCCTTCCTAAACATCATTTAATAATCTAACATAAATTAAGACTCTTGTTTCTTTTTTATTTTTTCTGTAATTGGACGTAAAACCAACTTTTTGTTGCATGTGAATCCACTTTGTTGATATGTAGTGTTAACACCCTTGTTCATTTTGCGCACATCGTGATCAATCTTAAGGGGTTGTTTACACAATCATGTATTCCATGTATTCCAGGTCATCCATTGTGTTCATGTGGTTTCAAACATCAATACTATTTTAATCAACAATAATAAATGATTTCCAACCATCAATACTATTTTAATCAACAATAATAAATAAATGATTTTAAAAATCATAATTGGTCCCAAACTAGTCCTCCATTGAAACCCCATTTAGAAATAAACAACAATAAACAATCAAAATTAAATAAATAATTTTAAAAAGTAACCTATAAACAAGGTCCAAACGTCGCGAACTGAATGAGCAACAGTGGAAAACTCGTGAACGGGAAGAGGAACAATGGATAATTCGCGAACTTGAACAGGAACGGTGAAGAACTCACGAACGGTGAAGAGGAATGGAATGTGAATATCGTGAGAGAAAGAGGAACTCGCACCCGCTGGACGCCGAAGAAGAACTCGCAAACAAGAGAAAGATAAACACTATGCGCGAATGGTGAAAAGAAATGAAGCGTGAATCCTAAATTCTGAAACTAATTGAAAGGAGATCATTTGGATTTTACAGTTAAAATGTAAAGACAATTTTGTCTGCTCACATATATCAATTAACCTTAATTAACGACGTTAATAGAGGGGGTAAAAGTAATATGCAAAAAAGGAGGAATATTGGATGAAATTTGAGCAAAACATAGGGGATGCGAATGTAATTTACTCTTAAATTTTTTGAATCAAATCAATTGAATAAAAAATTAAATAGTAATCAAAGTGATTGAATAGAGTATTTTTTTCTCTTTAAAATCGACTCATTCTTTACGAAAAACAGCCTTAGGTAGAATTGGATTGTATCACATTTTTCTTCATTATTCTGAAAGAGTTTTTATTTTACAGACTTAAGGAGTTTTTATAGCAAATCAAATTATTTTTTCTGTTTTAACTAATTATCCAATTAAATAAAAATTTGAGAATCTTTAATATTTTTCAATAAACATTAATAAGTATTTACAAATCGTCATTCAACTAATATTTGTTAATTAATTTTATTTTTTTAAGATTTTCAAAGTAAAGTTTAAACACTTTAATGTATCCATAAATATACATATACTTTATTATTACTAAAATAATAAAGTGAATTTTTAAAATATTCATAATTTTGTTTTCTTTATTTTACATATACGGGAAACCCGCTAGTTTTGCAATTAATTCCATACAAAATTATTGCCCATGCCAAAAAAAAAGAGAGGAAGTTTAAGGAAAAGGTGAAGCAAGTAGCAGGTGCACTTTCAGGGTCCCATGCCCCTAATCACGAAATTTATTTCCCTAATTAAGGTAACGTGTCTGCGAGTGTTTTTTTTCTTCAGATATATCCTTATCTTTTTTTATTTATTTATAGAATATATATATCTTAGAGATGACAAATAATAAAATCAATTTAAAAAAAGTTCGAAATTTGATTTGATAATTAACTGATTGAATTTAATTTAAGTCAAATTTAAATTGTGCATACGAGTTGTTTAGTTTATGAATTTAATTTTTTTATTTTATATATGTAGGGTGAGAGTAGTAAAAAGAAATAATTTATACAAATTTTGGTTTCAATATTAGTAGTATTTAAAATCAAACCAAATGACTCTAAAAATATTGATTGGTTTGATTCAATTTTGATCGGATCTATAAATCTAAATATGTGACTCAACCTATATATAAACGATTTTGATGAATTCAGTTCAATTTTGATCCCAAATACATAAATGACTCGACACAAACTTCATACACTCAACACAATTTTATTTTTTTTTAGCAAGTTTGATTCAATTCATATTCTGAGTGACGAGTATGGTGAACACCCTGTCAAATTGTCAATACACGCGTCGCTCCACTAGAGGTCCAACTGCATGCTTAGGCGCGTCGCTGCCGTGTAACGCTAACTCGTTTCGTTGGCGCTCGTCCATCAATAAATAAAACGCACCTCTCTCTCCCTCTCTATTCACAACAAAATCCCTATTTGGCAATTTCTCTCCCTCTTTGTTTCTTCTTTTCCAGTTTTTCAGTTTCTTCCTCGCTTTTCTGCAAAATCATCTAAATCCGTGAGTTCTTTCTTTCTCTTTATCCTTTTCCAGTTATTCCTAACTGTTCAATTGTTCAGTGGAATATGTTTCTACCTTCTTTATCTGCATATGAATCTCTTGCCTTTTTCTTTTGAAGAAAAGCATTGATGTCTTTCGTCTTCTTAAATGTATGTACCAAACCAAAATGTTGTATTTATGTGTCGCATTTTATGTGGATTCATGTTATATTCGTGGCTACTGGTCCAATGTTGCTTTATTATAGTTTATAATTCAATTCAATTTAATAATTTCGAGATGCTTAGGTTAGATGATATGATATGATAGTTTCTCTTGAAATACAGCACCTATGTGTTCGCAATTGTTTAGTCAATAATGAAAATAAAAGTTCTGATTTTGCATGCAAGATCAGCACGGGGAATGTTTAATATTTATGGCTTGGATTGGAGAATGCCTTTTTTTTTTTTTAATTGTAATTTGTAAAGCTATATGTGATTTTCTCTTTCTAGTTATGTAATCAATGTGTTAATTTTTTAAATTAGCAGATTTCTGATCTCAGCTTTTCCCTTGAAAGATGGGAGGTGGTAAGGACAAACACAATGAAGAGAAAGGAGTTTTCTCACATCTGGCTCATGGGGTAGCTCAAGCTGCTCATGGGTACCCTCCTGGGGCCTACCCTCCACCTCCAGGGGCATACCCTCCTCACCAAGGGTACCCACCTAGTCATGGCTACCCTCCACAAGGCGGCTATCCTCCGGCTGGTTATCCCCCTGCTGGCTATCCTCCTGCTGCTGGTGGTTACCCTCCTGCTGGTTACCATCCACATGGTTATCCTGGTTCATCTGCTCCACATGGTATGATTCCTTGAATATTTTATTCTTCATTGTTAAATCTTTATTCAATAAATTATTACAATTTCCGTTGTATAACTCTGGAAACTACTTTGGGCTAATGGTTTAACTGGAACTTATTGAGATTTTGAGATACTGGTGTCTTCTAAACCAGTATATGATATGTGTGGTTTACATTGCAAATTCCACATAATTATTGAGATTTCTAACTTCAACCTTTGGTAAATGGTAACTGGTAATTGGATTTGTGAATGCTTTATCCCCCTCCCTCATTTTTTTCCTCAGTCGTTAATATTCTCTACAATAATGTTTTCATATTTTCATTTTGTATTTATTTTGGCTGTCCTCTACTATGTTTGAAACTTGCTATGTGTTTATATGATTGTATATGCATTGCCTTTTTTTAAAGTTTTTTCTGCTGTCTATAATTATAAAAATAGAAGGGATCTAACTTGAGTGAGTTGTCATTAGGATCTCATGCGCATGGGCACGGCGGTATGGGGGCATTGCTTGCTGGTGGTGCTGCTGCTGCGGCGGCTGCCTATGGGGCTCACCATGTTTCCCATGGCCACCATGGATATGGTGGATATGGACACATGCCTCACGGGAAATTCAAGCATCATGGCAAGTTCAAGCATGGGAAGTTTAAGCATGGGAAGTTTGGCAAGGGTATGTTCAAGAAGTGGAAGTGATGATATTTTTCTGTACATACAAACCGCGATTGTAGATGCTGCTGCAGATTGGTTTTATAATAAACTACTTTTGTTTGATGTCCATCTATACTACACTTTGGTGGAACTCTTCTAGTATTTTTTTTAGACAAAGATGTATCACCCCGTTCATATTCTAGAAAGTGAACGGCAAATAGATGCTTTGGATATTATGTGCGAGCTTGCAGTTGCTTTAGCAAAGCATAGACTTGTTCATGCCTTCTCTTTTTTTCTGCTGTGTATACCATTTTAGTTTTAGCCTTTGTTGATTTTATTGGACTGAGAACGGAGTCATCTCATTGTCTTTATATGAACAACTATAAACCGTATATCTTGGAGACTTGGATGTATAGACTATAGTGTACTGGTGAAAATAGTTTTTTGTTGGAGACAGAACCCTATTGGTTCATCAAAATTCGTAATCGTACCTATAACAATTTCTAGTCGATTAATTAATTAATACGATACATCAAAATTAATCTCTTACAATAATATAAGAAAGTAATAAGATTTTGTCTTTGATTTTAATAATGTCTCAAAATATAAGATTTTTAATAAAGAGAGTAATAAGATTTGGAATCTTTTGGAGTTGTTC
The DNA here is from genome assembly GCA_007407185.1 of Glycine tomentella. Lineage (NCBI taxonomy): Eukaryota > Viridiplantae > Streptophyta > Magnoliopsida > Fabales > Fabaceae > Glycine > Glycine tomentella. Next base: position 960,048 of record PYAF01004812.1, on the reverse strand, counting down.
TGCAACAATTACCAAACGGGCGAGGGAAGCATGTTTAATATGAGTTATTTATTTAATTTTTTGTTATCTTTTAGCTGTAGAATGACTTGCAGTTATTTTTGTTGTATGTTTCATTAATTTAATATTGGATTTGATTTTTTCTTAATAAACTACAATTCTACAATTTTTTTTTAAATAACACCAAAATAAAATTTTAACTCGGCTATGATGCACTTCTAAAAAAAAGCTCGTTTATGATGTAAATTTAATAATTAGATAATTATTATTTATTGGTTTAGGATAATAAAATGATATTAGTACCTCCAACTTTTATTAATGGAAAATGTTAACATATGTCTTAAGGGTATTGATAAAAAAAGCTTAAAGTAATTTTTTTTTATTTCAAAAAATTATATTGTTTATAATTTTTTTATACTCTTTTATGGTTTGGACAACCAAATTACCAATTGGGGGTAATCTTTTTTAAAATTTGTCATTTGAGGATAGTTTTTAAATTAATATTCGTTTGGGAATAAGTCGTAATAGGTGTTATAACTTATGAATTAAAAATTATAATATATGTCAACTTTTTCTATTTAAAAAAGTATTGAAGTCATAATTTTTTTATGATTTCATTTTTCTAAATACAACTTTAAAGTCGTAAATTTTTATTTTTTATTTTTTATATTGAAATCATAAATTAGTTTATAACTTCAATTTTTTGTTTTTTTTAAATCGTAAATTATTTATTTATCTTAATTATTTAAAGAATTAATGTATATTTTAATTTGTTTTATTTAATATTTATTATTTTAAAAAATAATGCAAAAGACTTAAATTTAAATAAAAATATTAAAATGTACTACATATTTGTTTAACAAAAATATTAATAGTGAGATGATGTCGCAGAACGAGTTCTTCTGGATATTCATCAAGATCTTTCATCTTGTTGCACTAGATTTGTCGTTGATTGTTGTCCTCTTATTTTATGACCTCTTTCTTCTCTTGTTCTAGGATGATCACGTGTAACTATTTGTTGTTGTTGAGAGCCATCATCATCACCATGGTCATTATCATCATCATCATCATTATTGTTGGTATTATTATTATCATTGTCTTCCTCCTCATCCTCATGACCCACGTCATGGATTTGAATATGTAATGATGAGCGATAACAAGAGTTCGATGGTGGTGGATTGTATGTAGATGATAGAGTGTTGAAAGTGGTACCAAACTTTTGTGAGAGTCCTTAAAAAAATTGATGTAGAAGAAACTTGAAAATGAGTATTGAGTCATATATGATGAGAACCTCGATGTTTGAAAACTTTGTTCATATCCTTGAGGCATATATCCATAGAAGCCCATTGATTGATAAATAGATTGTGCTTGTGATTGATGATGTTGTGGCATATTTCCATAAACATGCATTAGAGGTACATCGGATTCAACATGTGATTGATGGTAGTGATGACCAAGATAACACTGTAAATAAAGATTTACGAAGTTAGAAATAATAATGAATAATAATAGCAATAATTTATCAAAAATCTTAAGTAAACTTACAACCTCAGTAGATTGTGTCCCCTCACGTGATATATATCGTGTATTTTGGACTTTTAAGCCATACAGTGAAGGCTTTCAATATTGCAAATCGATTGTGCAAGTATATGACACATTTTTAATTGGAATATATCGTGGTACTTTGTTGACTTCCATTGGACAAGATAACATCGAAATATTTTTTCATTTGTTTTTGCAATTGTTGAGAGCGAGAGCAAAGAAGCTTGAATGTGGTTCTTGGATTCTTTGAGGAGATATGTTACACCTCAACCAAATTTGTGTATTATATCAGACAGGGGAATTGGTTTGCTAGCAACTTTGAGATCAGAACGAGTTGGGTGGACTGAGCCAAATGTAACTTCTGTATATTGCATTCGCCACATTGCATCAAATTTTAATGAAGAGTTTAAAAATGTTGACTTAAAAAAATAAGTCATCAATATGGGTAAACTTCTAAGCATTTCATGCATCAAATATTTTATTTATTATGTGTTAGTATATTTATTACTCATTGTTTTGTCTTTTGTCATAGGATATAAGATGAGAAAACCGCGATTTGAGGCGAAGTTGTTAGCAATGCGATCAGAGTTTCCACGAGCAGTAAATTGGTTGGAACAAATTCTCAAGAGTAAATGGACTCAAGCCTATGATGAAGGAAAACAGAAAGACATATGACTATCAGCCTTGCTGAATGTATGAATTCTATTTTGAAAGAAGCTCGGACATTGCCTATTACTACCTTAGTGAAGGAAACATTTAATAAAATAAATGACTCATTTGTTACCAAAGGGATGAAAATCATGAATATGATAAAAAGGCAAAATATAGGTACTCTGAAAAGGTATATGTCATGATGCAAAAAAATTGACACGTTGCTACCTAACATTATGTTTGCATGTATGTTCAATAAATAGGGGAGTTTGAGATTCAAGAAATTGCAAATACGCGACTTGGGCGACGAAGAATGATATGCACTATCAAATTGAACTAATGGTGGTGTGATTGTGGAGAATTTCAGATACTTTGAATTTCTTGTTCGCATGCAATTGCAACATGTGTTTCTTGTAATTTAAATTGCGATTACTTTGTTGATCTTGTATACCAGTTGAAAAAACATTTACAAAGTTTATCAGCATCTGTTTCATTCCCATAGAAGCGAAGATAAATGACCTTAATATTTGAATCCATATATTTATGCCTGATCCTTCAAAGCGATGAGACTCAGAGGGAAGGTCAGTCACTACTTGTATACATAATAAGATGGACGAACTAATTCTAAATAGACATAAGAAATGCTCATTTTGTAAAAGTGAATGACATAATCATAATAACTGTTCACATAAGCAATTTGACGGCTAATATTGTTTTTACTATTTAGTTTTATGCTTTTGATTAATTTATATTGTTTATTTTATATTAATGTATTATGTTGTTTTTATTTTATCAACTATTTTTATTACTAAATTATTTTATGTTTTAATATTAAAATAATTTCTAAAATAATACTAATTAATACTATTGTACGAAATTACTAAATTTACTTAATGATAATTGTAAAAATTAATATTATTTGATACATTGTAATTATTAACAAAATATTTTAATACTTTTATTAAAAAAATATGTAATACATTTTAATATTTTTTATTTAAATTTAAGTCTTTTACGTTATTTTTATAATTTATAAAAAATAATCCTTAACAATGATAAAAAAATAAAAAAATAATAAATATAGAAACTATATTAAATAAAAGTATATAAAAATATTAAATAAAATCATATAAAAATATTAGATATATTAATTAAAATAATATAAAAACATAAAATAAAACAAAAAAATAAACATACATTAATTTTTTAAATAATTAAAATAAATAAATTATTTACAATTTAAAAAAATCATAAACTAATTTACACGTCAAGATAAAAAATAAAAAAATATTTTATAACTTTAAAATCATAAATTTTTTTAGGTCTTTAATTATATATATATATATATATATTTTAAAAAAATTATAATAGGTATTACGAATTTAATTTAAAAGTTGTAACATTTGATAGATTTATAAAAATAGATATTAATTTAAAATCTATTTACAAATGATAAATTTAAAATAATATAAATTTGAATAATGTTTTATTAATCTCACCATATATAAGACAAGAATTTTTTTTTAATACAAAAAAGGAGCATGTATCAGGATATGTGTAAAATCGGATCTGAGAATAAAACCAACCCGTAGACCGGATTCCAGTTGCACGGTGAAGCAAGTAACCCTAATGCTATATGCTTTTCTGAACGTTCTCACCACACGCCAACGCCTCCACTCTCTTCTGCACACTTCGATCGCACCTCTCTCTTCCTTCCAAAAGGGAAAGCGAATCTCACTCTTCACAAGTGTTTAAGGCGCCATGGCGGATCGATTGACGCGTATTGCCATCGTCAGCAACGACAGGTGCAAGCCCAAAAAGTGCCGCCAAGAGTGCAAGAAGAGTTGCCCCGTCGTCAGAACCGGTAAGATCTAATTTCCCTTTTTTCCGCCGAAACCCT
>PYAF01004812.1:933451-955858 GCA_007407185.1 Glycine tomentella | reverse complement strand
CCTCTCTCTTCCTTCCAAAAGGGAAAGCGAATCTCACTCTTCACAAGTGTTTAAGGCGCCATGGCGGATCGATTGACGCGTATTGCCATCGTCAGCAACGACAGGTGCAAGCCCAAAAAGTGCCGCCAAGAGTGCAAGAAGAGTTGCCCCGTCGTCAGAACCGGTAAGATCTAATTTCCCTTTTTTCCGCCGAAACCCTATTTTTTTTTTTTTTTGTCTTAATTTTAATGGGGGTTTATGGGGACTTACTTGGATAACAGGGAGGTTGTGTATTGAGGTTACTTCCGCATCCAAGATTGCTTTCATTTCCGAGGAATTGTGCATTGGATGCGGTATTTGCGTTAAGGTATTGTTATTGGAGATACTGTTATTGTGTTGTGAGCTGGTGGGAGGTTTGTTTATGTGATGAGTTTGTTGTTTGTTTGTGTAGAAATGTCCTTTTGAAGCTATCCAGATTATCAACTTGCCAAAAGACTTGGACAGGGATACTACTCATAGATATGGTCCTAATACTTTTAAGCTGCACAGGTGAGTATGAGTTGTTTTGCCGGAGAAATTTGAGGCTGTGGTTGTTTTGTTTGGTTTGTGATGGACTTAGTTGTGGTGTCAGGTTGCCAGTTCCGAGGCCTGGGCAGGTGCTTGGGTTGGTTGGGACAAATGGGATTGGGAAGTCCACTGCTCTTAAAGTTTTGGCCGGGAAATTGAAGCCGAACTTGGGTCGATTCACTGTAATAGAATTTGAATTTGTGTTTCTTTGCTGCTGAATTGTTTTGGGGTTTTGTCGCGTTTGTTTGATTTTTGTTTTTTGTTGCAGAATCCCCCTGATTGGCAGGAAATTTTGACCTATTTTCGAGGATCTGAACTGCAGAATTACTTTACTCGGATTCTAGAAGATGATTTGAAGGTGATGTCTGCATCCTTGTTCAATAAGCATGCATGCCGTCATGTCTTAGTGATTTGGACTCTGGCACTGTAAAACTGACTAAATGATTATGTGCTCCTTCGTACCTGTGTGGTTTTCCTATTTGGATTTTTTGTTTTCTTTCTAATCTTTTTACTGAACCAATTGCCAATTATGTGATATTTGAGTCCATGCACCTAGTGTGTTTGAATTGCTTCAACTGATAAGGGATACTATAATTTTGGAGAATTGGGAATAGAGTCAACTATCCATCATGACTTTAATGAAAAAATAACACACACACACACACATACAAAGTGTGCTAAAAACTGCATAATATGATAATAAAAACAAAATTATTAACATATATGAAGAACAATGAACTAGAAACATAAAATTCACCAAAAGTATCAAAGTTCTCAAGCTTGAGGGGTATTATTACAAGTCTCATGATAACTCATAAGTTCACTAGAAAAAAGTGGAAACAATAAGTTCAAATAACAAGTTGAAAACATTAAACAAGACAGTTAAGTTAAAAATCTATTCCTCCTTGCCAGAGGGAGAGAAAGAAAAGAACCGAGACTTGCTGGAGAATGCTGTGTGCTTGGCCAGAAGAGGATGTGGCACATGCAATATGGTGTGCAGTTACATGAATGGAGTTTTTTATTTTTTGTACGTGACTAGAGGGTTACATTTGTGGAGTTAGTTGGAAGAGTGCATAGTACTTAAATGATAGTAAATTGAGTGGCTGACTTTTCATTTTTTGTAAGAAAAGATCCTTAAACTATTGTTTTTTCGTCATAGCTGCGAATTCCACCATGGATGCCACACAAGTTGCAGCCATCATAACCTGCCACAGAATGCTCCTATCATTACATTTTGTCGAGATTCGGAGATTCTGCCATGCCATGGTCACTATTCGATAGTGTTCTATTTGCTCCTTCAGATGACTAATTTATACAACATATCACATTGACACTGATGTAGCATAGCTGAAAAGGTGGTGATTTGTGAGTCCATTTGGCAGTGATATGTAGAAGATTTTACAATGAGCAGTTACAACTTACATTATAGATATTGTTTAAAGTACTTGGAAAAGTCCAAGTTGATTACTAGCAGCTTTGATTAATAATAGTAGTCTGTAGCATTATTGATATGCTTTAATTATTGCCCTAGTTAGTATGTTTAAATAGTAGTTCACCAAAGTACTGCAAAGGAGACTGTATCATATATTTCTAGGAATGCAACAATGTGTGTGTTTATCTAAATTTTACACGAAACATAACATCAAACTATAATTATGGTAGTACAAAATTTGAAAGCCCGGTGATATATAGTAATAATAGATGTGTGTTTGAATTGAATGCATTGTAATCCTTAGGTAGCTATACTACAGAAATTTCAACCTTTCTTTCTGAAAATTCATTTTTTATCATTAGTTGAAAGGCTAGCTTTTGTTGTTCATACATTTTTTGATGAACATTTATTAACTTTAAATTTGCTTGAATATTGTCCTGATCAGACAGTATACTGATTAAAAGATAGTTTTTGTTCATGCTAGTAATTATACTAACTTTAATATATTGTGATTGTATTTGTATATGATATTATACTATAATCAAGCCCTGGTATGATGATCATATTGCTCAGCTATGCTTATATTTTAATATATTTGTATATGGTATATAGGCTATCATCAAGCCTCAGTATGTTGACCATATTCCAAAAGCTGTGCAAGGGAATGTGGGGCAGGTGCTAGACCAGAAAGATGAGAGAGAGAAGAAGAAGGAGCTTTGTGCTGATCTTGATCTTAATCAAGTTATAGATCGTAATGTTGGTGATCTTTCAGGTGGTGAGCTCCAAAGGTTTGCCATTGCGGTTGTTGCGATCCAGAATGCTGAGATATACATGTTTGATGAACCTTCTAGTTATCTTGATGTGAAACAGAGGCTGAAAGCTGCCCAAGTTATTCGATCATTGCTTAGGCCTAATAGGTTTGTGCCCCTTTCTCTCAGTATATCTGCTTGAAGTTCGTCTATATCATCTGTTCTATGCTGAATTACTTAAGATAAATATTGAGTTTGTTTGCTTTTCACTTTTTCCAGCTATGTAATTGTTGTTGAGCATGATCTTAGTGTCTTGGACTACTTATCAGACTTTATTTGCTGTCTATATGGCAAACCTGGTGCATATGGAGTGGTGACACTTCCTTTCTCGGTCAGAGAAGGAATTAACATTTTCTTGGCTGGCTTTGTTCCAACAGAAAATCTTAGGTTCCGTGAAGACTCACTTACCTTCAAGGTATATATAATTTATGCATCCCCCTTCCTCTCATTTACTGATCATAAACCCAAATTGGGTGATGAAAATGAAAATATTCAGCACTGAAACTTAGTGGTGTTTGTTTTAACATGCCAAAAATAAAATTGAGTGAAGAGCTGAATATATTTAGCATATGGGAGGTCACTGAATATTCAGCAACAATTTAATGTAGTGTTACTGTTGCATTCTTTATATTATTAGATGCTCCTACTTTCAGCACCTTAAAACTAAAGTATTTTCAAACATTATAAATCAGTGCTTAATTTTTCATTATTATAAATTTCTGTACTGAATTTTAAAATCCAAACCAAATTTTCAATTTTATCAAACACACCTTGCTCTCTTGTTGTGTCTAGGTTGCTGAGACTCCACAGGAAACTGCCGAGGAAGCTCAGACATATGCTCGATACAAATACCCAACCATGAGCAAAACTCAAGGCAATTTTAAACTTCGTGTAGTTGAAGGAGAATTTACTGATTCTCAGATTATTGTGATGCTGGGTGAGAATGGGACAGGAAAGACGACATTTATTCGAATGCTGGTATTCTTTTGGTCATACTTGTTTCTTAAAGGAACTGAGTAATTCTTCAACATATGTATTGACCTTGCTCCGGTATTATCCAGGCTGGTTTATTGAAACCTGACACCGTAGAAGGTGGATCTGAGGTTGAGATGCCTGAATTTAACGTTTCATACAAGCCTCAGAAGATTAGCCCGAAGTTCCAATCAACTGTTAGGCACTTGCTACATCAAAAAATACGTGATGCATATACTCATCCCCAGTTTGTGTCAGATGTGATGAAGCCACTTCTTATTGAACAGTTAATGGACCAAGAAGTTGTGAATCTTTCTGGTGGAGAGTTGCAGAGAGTTGCTCTGTGTCTCTGTCTTGGAAAGGTATTATAAGCTTCATCCATGAGAACGCTTGAGATTATTTGTTCACCTCTACCCTTTTTCTTTCCTCCTTACATTCTTGAATACTTGCATATTTTCAATAAGCTGGTGATGTCAAGTGCGATGTCTTTCCGTATAATGTAAATGAGTTTAGTGCTAATCCTTTGTCAAGATTTTTGGAACTACTTCCTGTCTCTTAAATATGAATAGCAATAACGTTTCCTGATTCATTAAGGTTCTACTTGGCCAGATTTTTGGAACTTTATCACTTGGTTTTGTTGTGTGCTGTCTTTGTGTCCCTTAAGAAGATGCATGCCTCTTTTTATGTCAAACCAAATAACATTTCTAAGTTTTCTGATCTGTTGCTCTCCTACCATAACAGCCTGCAGACATCTATCTGATAGATGAGCCAAGTGCATATCTAGATTCTGAACAGCGAATTATTGCTTCCAAAGTCATTAAGAGGTTTATTCTTCATGCAAAGAAAACGGCTTTTGTCGTTGAGCATGATTTCATCATGGCAACATATCTTGCAGACAGAGTTATTGTTTATGAGGGTCAACCATCAATTGACTGTATTGCAAATTCTCCACAATCATTGTTGACTGGGATGAACCTTTTCTTATCAGTAAGTTTTATTACCTTTCTATGGTTCCATTACTTTGTTCCTTTCAATGTCTTGTGTTCCGTGCTTAATACTTGCATGAAATATCTAATGTATTCCATCACTTCTGCAGCATCTTAATATCACATTTAGAAGGGACCCAACTAATTTTCGCCCAAGGATCAACAAACTTGATTCAACCAAGGACAGAGAACAAAAGTCAGCCGGGTCTTATTATTACCTTGATGACTGAGTTCATACTTTTGGGCTGGTTTGTACTTGTGCATTTGTAATTCTACTTAGAATGCTTTTTGTCGCAAATGGAAACTGACTATGTTTTCTATTGTTGCAGTTCTTTCACCAACACAACCTTGCATCTGTTTGAGCTTTTCATGGGTTCTCAGATTTGGTTCAGTTCATGCCTTGAAATATAAGATTGCCATTTTTACCGTTGAAGGCATCTTTCTCAATGGATAGAAGAGCCTGCATGCAAGCCCTATGTTGGTTGGTGCATTTGTATATTTACCCTTATATTTAGTGCAGTTACTCATCACCAATTTTCCTACGACTTGGGTGGGTGAATCTGAATACTTACATGAGTTTATATTGGTCATGGTTTTCATTGGACGTCCGAAATCCCGAGGAACATGCATGATGTCAGACTGAGTTTGTCGGCATTTTGGCTCAATTTCAGTTGAGTATGTAATGAAGTTTACGTTCATTCCCATGTTACTCGATTTAGATAGATGTCTCATGTTTGGAATATATTGTCGTTGAGGTTGATATATTCGTGAATATATCATTGCATTTTTAGATGAAATTGCGGCTGTTATGTGATTTTATTTGAAGGGTAATTATATATTTATATTCCTTCTCAATGTCGTAAAATAATTTTACAAAATAAATGGAGATTATTATCTGGTAATGATTCGACAGTTGGCTAGATAAATAAAAGGTATAATAAATTAATGTAAAAAGTTAATATAATAGAATTGTAAGCTTTTATTGGACGGGTAATACATTGACTAAGTTGATACATGTCAGGTAATTACTTCCTGCGCTCCTTTTTTTCTTTTCTGCACCCCACAATAAAAACTGAAGGACAAAATTCTTTTTCTTTGTGTAATAGTCAGCACCCCCTTTCCTAACCTGCACAATCCTAGCGCAATTGTAGCCGCCAAACCTCCAAGCACCTCCACACCGCACCCAGCACCGTGCCCCACCCAACACCATTACTACTATCTGCATCACTCAAAGCAATGTGAATGATGGGCTTTATGGGTTCTGTCTGCCTTTATTGAACCCAGCCCCCTTGAATTCATCATTCATGTATGTGAATAGAAGTTTAGAACCATGGAGGAAGAGGGACACCTATTGCAGGATGTATTCAAGTTACACCTTTCACCATGGTGCCTTTCTTTCCTCACCAAACCCATCTTTTTCAATACAAAACATGCTTAAATCGAAAATCAAGAAAAAAGAAATTTGACAACCTATTTTGGGATACTTATTCTGAAACTGTATAGGTAATTTAGAAAACTTATTTCTGAAAATCATATTTTGTAATAGCTATTTTAAACTGCCTATATACACTTATGAAATGACCATTCCGTAATAAAGGTGGTAAAATAGAATTTTAAAACATGAGGCGCAGGAAGCAATTTCTTACCTGTAATGTTGGATTATTGCGATGCTAACTGCAATATTATTATGTTTGGACTTTGGAGTAACCATAAGATGCCTTTTGTTTTTGGTGATCATGTCTTGGCTTGTTTTTTTGTCTGTCAGATGTGCATTATTTGAAAACTCTTAAAAGTTGTAACAGAAAAAAAGTGGTTCATGTGATGTATGATTTTTACTTTCAACCAATCATAAATAATGCTAGAGATTATTTTTAAGATTGTCAAAGCCAACAAAATTACGATTTATGATTGGTTAATAGTATAAAAATCATTTACGCATTATCGGTGTATGTACTATTTTTCTCATGTATCATTATATTTCAGTACCATGTTAGATAAAGATTTTAATTAAAGGCATCTTACATGTAGTTTTTTTTTAGCTTTTTGTATGTACTATTTTTCTCATGTATCATTATATTTCAGTACCATGTTAGATAAAGATTTTAATTAAAGGCATCTTACATGTAGTTTTTTTTAGCTTTTTTAATTTTATTCTCTAATTAAAATTGTTCTTTCGTCTCGACAATATACACAATAAAATTAAGCTAAAATATGTTTGTGATCCCTAATAAATATCTAAATTTTGTATTTCCTTTCTAATAATTTTTTTCTTTGTATTAAGTTTCTAATAAAACAACAATTTTGGTTTTGGTCCTTTATATTTTTTTTAGACCTTGATAAATTAGCGAATTTTGTTTTTATTTTTTGATAAAATTTTTCATTTGTTATTAGTTTTTTGTAAACAAATTTAACAAGGAACAAATATAAAATTTACTAATTTATTAGGTATTAATTTTTTTTTCAATGATAAAAAAATTTGTTATTTTATCATGGAACAAAAACGAATAAAAAAATTATTAGGAAACACAAACATATTTTAGCCATAAAAGTAAGAATATGTACCTAAATTTTGTTCATTAATAGTTGCAATCTGTAAATACAACTATTTATGCCGAGGTGTTGGCCTTGAACTTGAAGTGAGATAGCTTTCTCTAGAAAAAATAAAAACAATTCTCTTTTTATCACAAACCAACATCTACAAGGCTATAACCTGCAGTTTTTCTTAAACCCAAGTCCTGGATAGATTGTCTCAACTCGGTAGCATCTTTCCAGCTTCCTGCAGCAACATACATATTTGACAAAGATATGTAATATCCAACATTTTGGGGTTCAAGTTGAAAGAGATATTGAGCAATTTGTTTCCCCAACTTGAGTTCTCCATGATAGTTGCATGTACTTAGGAGAGTTCCCCACACCCCAGAGCTGTCACACCCCTTAGCAAACTCATAAGCCTCATCTAGTCTACCTGATCTTCCTAGCATATCAACCACATAAACTTGATGCTCAGTCTCAGGTTGTACTCCATATCTCTCCAACATACACTCATAAAACCAAAGACCTTGGTTCACAAGTCCAGAATGGCTGCATGCTGATAAAAGGCTAACAAAAGTGCTTTTGCTCACCCTTGCTCCTGACTCACACATTTCATGGAAGATTTTGATTGCTTTCTCACCCTTTCCATGGTATCCATATGCAGAAATCATTGAATTCCAAGCTGATTCTGACTTCTCCTTGGCATGTCTGAATACTTGGAGGGCAGTGTCTAATCTTCCACAGTTGCTATACAAATCTATAAGAGCTGCTGATATGAAATAATTGTCTTGAATGTAAGTCCTGAACACATGGGCATGAACTTGTTTTCCATGTCTGAGGACACCAATTTGAGTGCAAGCTGAGAGAACACCAATGATGGTGATCTCATTTGGTTCGAACTGAAGATCGTGAAATAGTTCCAGTGCTTCTCTACTTTCTCTATTATGAGATAAAGCTGAGATCATACAATTCCATGAGCACAGATTGGGAGTTGAGAAGAATTTAAACACTACTTTGGCACTATTGATGTCCCTGCATCTGTCATACATGGTAATTAACGAGTTCTGAACCCGAGTATCTGATCCCAAAGGAGACTTAAGTGTTAGGCCGTGAAGAGACTTCCCTAGGTTGAGTAGTTCCAGGTTTGCACAGGCAGACAAGGCATTAACAAGGGTTATAGAGTCATAGTTTAAAGGAGGTTCCTGTCTCATCAAGTTGAAAGTCTCTAGAGCCTGTCTAAAATGGTCACATCGAACACACCCCACAATTAGTGTGTTCCATGAAGCTATATCTGCTAAAGCAGAATTCTCGTGCAAAATTGAGAAACTGGCTGTCAGGTCCCCACAATTGATATACATGTGCATGAGAATATTTATTAAAAGAATGTGGTTCAAAAATCCTGATTTCAACTGCCAGCAGTGAACTGATTTTCCGAAGTGGATACTATTAATATTAAGGGAGTTGCAGGATGAAAGAATAGCAAAAACAGTTGATGAGCTGCAATTTGGACCCCAACGTAGCATCTCTGTGAACAAATTTTGAGCTTCTTCAGAATACCTGTTATGTGAATAGCCAGATATCATTGCATTCCATGAGACCGTGTCTTTCTCTGTAGTAGAATTGAACAAGAGCTCAGCTTTCTCCACTAGGTTGCACTTTGAATACATGTCTATCAGACTGTTCAGTAACATAACATGATCAGATACCATCTGTCTTCGAATTGCATATCCATGGATAGTTCTTCCTTCTCTGGAGAGCATCAGTTCTGCACAAAGTGGAAGTATGGTAGTTAATGTCACTATATCAGGCTGGAAAAACCCTACTTTTTGCATTTGAACCAGAAGATCAAACACTTCCTTAATCTTTCCATTTGAAGCATATCCTTCCATCATTGCATTCCAGGAAACAATATCTTTAAGTGCTATTTCTCTGAATAGTGTTTCAGCAGCCTTGATGTCTTCACATTGTGAATATAATGAAATGAGAGAGTTGGCAACTGAAACATATGACTTGTAGCCTAGCTTGATTCCCAGACCGTGAATGGACTGACCAAAAGACAGCTCTCCCAAACTCGAAGACGCGGAAATGGCACAACATAGACTGACATTGTCTGCTGTTTCTTCAGAAAAACTCATCCTTTTGAAGTAACACAATGCTTTCTCTGGATCACTGTTGTAAAGACTGCCTCTCATAATTGAATTCCATGAAACCACATCTTTACATTCCATCTCTTCATATAGGCACTCAGAAGAGCTTAGATCACCACACTTAGCATACATGTCAACAAGAGCATTACCTAAACTGATATCCACAAGCATTCCAGATTTTATACTCACACAATGAATTGCCCGTCCTTGATCAAAGTTTTTCATGTGTAAGGAAGCTGATACAATAAGCAATAGAGTAGTAGAATCAAACCCAGTTTGGGCTTTGATCATTTTATCAAAGAAGTCCATTGCTATCCTGTAATACTTATTTTCAAGAGATGCTGCAACAATAGCATTCCAGGCAATCGCATCTCTATTCTGAATCTCATCAAACAAACCCTTTGAAGAGGTAAAGTCTCCAGCCTTGGAATAAACAGTGAGTAGAGATGTTGAAGTGCGGAGGTGAGCTAGAGCACCTATCTTTAAGGCTGCACAATGGGCAACAGTGGCATTCACAATTTTGGGTTTTTTGAGGCACAATTTGATGTAATCAACAAGCTCTAAATGGATCTCTCTCCCATGTATATGTCTTTGTGGCATTTCGTCAAACAGCTGAATGACGCTGCAAAAACAATGACGACGCGATAACATTCCAGGAGCATATAGAGGAATGGGAAGCCCGTGTCGCTTAACAACGCTGAAGTTCCCATTTTGGTAGTTTTGTTTAGAAATTGAATGGGATGATGGTGATATTCTAGGTCCAAACAAGGCTAAATTTTCACTGACCAATCTTTTAACGTGCTTTAGTAGTAATTGGAAAACTACCCATGTTTTCATTTTCGCTTCATGCTTGATTGTAGCTATGAAAAATCCCGTCTTGCACTAAAGAATATTAATTTGAGAACTCTGCAATTTCGAATCTTCGATGGCTATGCGTAGCAGTAGAGTAGCTCCTACGTAATAACTCACTCTTATTTGGGAAAAGATTGTCGCAGTTTTTTTAACTTTGCTAGATAATGTTTTGGTCTAGTCTCAACCTGACACTAGAAATGAAACTAGTTCAATTAACAGCGGTTCTTAAGTGTGATGCAAGCATCTATGCATAAATATTTAATTAGCCAATGTATTTTGAGAAAATAATGCTAATTGAGTTTTAGTTTTTAACTTAAAAAAAAATATTTTTTGAATTAGGGATTTTAGTTATTTTATTCCCAACCGATAAAACTAATTAGATGACCAAAATTAGAAAAGGCAACATCTAATTTCCTGTTTGAAATAAAAGAGGATTAGTACATTGGGATGCCTCTTGTATTTTTAATTACAAGCAATTCAATATCAACTGAATTTGCAATGTTGGAAAGTTGATACAAAGCATGTTCTTCCCCTCGTTACACATGAACCATATTGTCTCATCTCTCTAACAACTAACATCCTCAATGTGGATACAGATTCTTTACTTCCTCAAGTATACATCTTGGTCTTGGCAATGAGTTGGAAACCAAACCAACTTTAATTAAATCTCTTCCGTGTATCTCCTGTCCATAGTGTTTTAACAAACATGATACTGAAGTTTACCTCACCAAGGTGGATGATCATCAGCGGAAGTTTGAGGAGGGATTGGCTTCCATTCAGGTTTCTCATCCCAGTACATATCGTAATAAATGTGGCCAGGAGTGTGATCCAGCACGCAGCACCATATACCCGGGTACCGTTTAAGACGTTTTCTGAATCTATCTTCCCTTTCCTGATAAAATAATGCATGGATCAGGACATGATAAACGTGAATCTCGATATGAAAAAAGTGAAACTTCAAAAGAGAAGAGTATAGTAGTCCTTGCCTTGTTGCTGAAACCTGCGAAAGCATCTTGCATTGAAGAGAACTGAATGACTTTTATATCCTTGAATGATGAAAATACTTTCATGTACTGTGAATTCAAGTAGAAACAACCAGGTTCAACATATTTTAAATAGGACACTGAAAATTTTGCATAGTCAGTTTAGTTCTTTGTCTAGCCCTCATCCCTTCCTCAACCAAAAAATATTTGTAAGCAACCATGAAATTATATGATCAAAAATGAAAAAAAAAAAAAAAACAATGACATTAGGAATATTTGATAAAGGTAGGGCTAAATTTTGATGGCATTAGGCTGTGGTAAGGGTGGTTGCTGCATACATGAGAAGAATCTTCCATTCTGCAATTCTTAGAACCATGTGCTTCATATTCCAGGAAAAAAAAAAAAAAAAACTGCTGACACGAGACCATTCATCTTACATGTTTGGGTAATTGGTGTAGAAACAGTCTTCACTTGAAAGTAATTTGGAGAATTACTTTTCAAAGAAGAAGAATGGACTTTATGTTTAGGAATATTCATCCAAAAGTCATTTGGGTAGAAGATACTAAAATAACTTGACAGAAAGTAAGATTTTCTCACTTCCAGCATAATTTCTTATGTGACCCAGAATTAGATTTTAGGTTCGCAGTCATACATGACAACTTGGCCAGTAAAAAATTTCCCCCACCAATCAACCATGTTTTAGGTGAGCTTTCCAACCAGCTCCTTATCCTTAGACCTTATGCAAATTAATGAATAGACTTGGCATAACCAAACAAGATGACACACAAGGATAAATATACCAATGTACTTTATAGGGTGGATTTAGAAGAACTTAAAATCTAGAACTGAAATAACCATTAAATGCATCAAAATTTTAAATACCCTTTCTTCATTGCTATGCCTTGGAAATTTGAGTACTCCCCCAACAGTGGTGTTATTTGATGCAAAACAATTTTGGGTTCCATCCTTACAGAGCTGAACATCAAGCCATGACTTCTTCACCTGAACTTGAGACCCGGGCAATAAGTTTTGTGAGGGAGATACAACAAGAAAGGAGAATTCACAGTTTCATATGTAGATGGAAATGAAATTTATTCACCTCTGAGGGGAGGGAGGGATTATCAAGTATTGAGTACTCTCTAATATCTATTCCGGGGCCAAACTCTTCCTCTGGGAGTTCTTTCAACATGACATTTACCTGCAATAGAGTACATTTCCGTAGCTGAGCATAAGACAGTGACAGAAAATGTTTTTTTATTATGTAAACAGGGGAGAGGCAGAGACGAAGAAAAGATAAGGAAGAGGTTACAATAAATATTGTAATCTAAGGTACACACGGAATTAAAAAGGGTTTATACTCTGTAGTACTAATCTGCAGGGCTTTTATCTCAGTATCCTACTTAAAGTCTACATCTAATTCACGAAGACAGATGAAATCAGAATTAGTGAAAGCCTAATTTTTTATTTTATTTAAAAAAAAAAATTAATTAAATATAATGAAGCATATAATTTCCTTATTTGATTTTATGTAGATCATCAAAGAGACTGCTTGTTTGAACCTGAATCAAACACCTAAAATAATTATACAAGCTTCTCTTAATAAAAAATAATCATGTAGATTATCGACTATAAGTGGTGTGCAATAGTGTAAATGAAAACTCATTTCCACTGTTCAAGCTGACTCCAGATCCCTTGTGCTTCTTAAAATTATAAGGGCATATCTGATCACAACTACTCACATCAAAGGTCATTCCTTTTGATTCAGTATCAAATAAATAGCAGTAACTGATAATTGTGACAAATCTTCAGCACACAACCAAACTTGGTGTTTATGTTTCTTTGGAGGTAGAAATGATAAATTATTGAGTCAGCAAAACATAAAATGTTTGAACTGTTGAAAAAATTGAAATTGTGATTGATATATATATATATATATATATATATATATATATATGTATATAGTGATAAAATGTAAAATGTTACTGATCTAGTAATCAAAAGAACTTTTGAAATCCCAATAATGTTTGGGGAAGGGGTTCTGAGGTAGCAACTTAGTTTGAGAGAAATATGCAGTTTGATATATATAGTGATAAAATGTAAAATATTACTGATCTAATAAATCAAAAGAACTTTTGAAATCCCAATAATGTTTGAGGCACAGGGGCAGGGGTTGAGGTAGCAACTTAGTTTGAGAGATTTATGTAGCTTTTACTCGGTGAAAAGTGCTTATTATAGAGTAATATATACATACATATATATATGTACATATATATATATATATATGTATATTTTATCAATAGGAATCGAAGACGGTACCTAGGATTTACAATACTCACGCACCTTGCTCAACCAACTAAGAACACTACTGCTTGCATTGCAATTTTCAGGTTTTCACATCTAAAGTAAGTACTACTATCACACTTAGTTCATGTGTAAAACATCAATTTCATAAGCTTTGCAGAGGACTCAATACTTGTCCCAAAAATTTCTAAGGCTGTTATTCATCAATCCAGTCAATCTAAAGAATAAGTGAACAACAATAATAACAATTTAGGAACTACTTGATCAAACTAGAAATACCTCAAATACATGATCCAAAGGACAGAGAAAAGGTTGTCTAGTCATAGACCCGTCCAAAACACCAGGATGGGGAAACCATAGCCTATCAATTCTGCACCATAGTGGAGGCATCACCTAAATATATACACATAAAAAACTGAGTTATTATACAGCGAAAATGAACTACAAAGGAGAAACTTCTCAATCTTAATCACTAAGAACCACCAAACCAGCTGTATCAAATGCCCCAGGTTTAAAAGAAAGTTGACAGATATATCAACCAATGCAGCATGTTAGGCTGTAAATATTTTTTTTGTACATTTTGATTTTAGATGGTAGGCCTGCTATCAACTTTAATCATGGGAAGTCAATTCCATGCATCCTTTTTCCACACCAATAACCTTTTGGCAATTTTTAATGGAATCTTATTTATGAAAAGGGTGAGAATGATGGGGAAGGGGGCTGAAGAAACCAACAGTGGAAGTATGCTAGTTCTTTCAATTGAATTGATTAATAAGAAATCAATTATATCAATATTAAAGAGGAGAGAAAAGTGCAAACGAATTATTTAAGTATTAAGACTGTCAAACAAGCTTAATGGATAATATTGAGCCAAAAATAGAAGTTCATTGCAACTTTCATGTAATTGCTAATAGTTGATAATTTACAGGACTCATAAGAAAAGTTAATTAACAATGCTTGAGAGTACTGATATGAGATATTTGCGATTCAACATGTAATTTAATAAGCATTTTATGATTCCAGAAAATAGTTCTCACCAGTATTCTGTTCAAAAGGGAAGCAATTGCAAGTGCTGTTCTAATCTGTTTCATCTGGACAAATTCATGTACAACATAAATTAGGAGATGTAACATCATAGTTTCTGTTTCAAATGCAGAAGTGAAAAGGATCAGGTCAATACATGCATACTTGGTAATTAACAAGTGTAAAATGCGATTCAATGGTATGATTCCCACTTAGCAACAAGCTTTTTGGAATAGATGGCTTAAATGACAAGAAGCCCCCTGCAAAAGTTCCTTACGAGGAGTCAACATATCAACCATAGGCAAATAATGAAAATAATGCATTGAAACAATAAGTGCCAACTTTGGGTTTTCAGCATAAAGGTATAAATGTACGATGCTAGCTTGCATGCTTGTTGGGATCTACATTTGGGTCTTCCAAGCACACTAGCACAGGGTTTGAAATCTCAAACTTTAGTTTGCTCCTAAAATTATTTGTTAGGATGTTTTCTAGTAGAATTTCGTTCCTAAAAGTATGTTCAACTAGAAGCAAAAAAAACAAAAAAAAAAAACCTGCTTTTGGATTAGATTAACAATTTTATACTAAGACAAGACATAAGGAAATTAGTGTGTTCGTGCATATGCATTGAACAAGAATATGAAGCAAATTACATGCTAACCAAAATAGAGCGAGAAATAACTAATTACCAGGAGGATTATAGTATTCTGGTGGATCACGGAAAACCATGGCTTCTCGCAGTCGGTGGCGCTTTCCTTCAGTGCCTGCATATTGAAATGTTGTGTGCACTGCATATGGCTCCAATCTGAGTTGCTGATACATAGCCTAGAATCATGAACGCAAGTATGTTCTTAGGAAAAACTGGCACACAGTTTGTTTCTCTACATCACAGGGTCCAAGCAAGATTCACTTGGACAGTTAATTGTGTAAAAGAAAACAGAAAGTAGAATAGTAGATATATAAAATCAGAAAAGAAGGAATTTGTAATTGTTAACTAGATCCTACCTGGACAAAATATGTATGTCCACTACAGAAGATGCTTGAAGGCAAAATTCCCAGCTTTAGATTTCCATCATAAGCATAAACAAGTCCACTGTCCTCATCAACTGATGGTCCTAATTGTCTGTGTACAATATCATTAAAACCATTCTGATCCCATATCTTATCATCAGCTAGAAGCAGTTCCTTCCATTCCTTTGCTAATTTTTTCGCAGACTCAGTAGGTCTCCAATGGAAAATTCCAATGTTGTAAGCAGCACCAACTATACAAGGTGATAGACACAATCATCAATATAGTATCTCTTCCATTAAAGCTAAGAAATTGTGATGATATATGTAATAAAATGAGAGATAAAGAGGTGAAGTAAGTGAAAAAGAGCATGGAGTTTCAGAAAAAGAGAGGAAGAAAACAACTTCAAAGTGTGGTATTTAATTTGATATGCTAAAGCATGTGCTTGAACTTCAATAAGATAATATTTTGTTTCTAAATAGAGAGAAGAGTAGAAGACACATAATATAATAAAAACTTCAGACTCTTATTAAAGTTTGCATATTGGAAATTATTTTGTTAGCTTCTAATGTAAAGCCATAGCAAAAGAGTGACAGGATACTCTAAAATAATGCCTGAAAACAGAGTTTGTATAAAAGGTTATCTATCATTCATATAGGGATCATTTCAAGCCATATTCACCTTCTTGCCAAATTTCCAGACTATCATCAACCACTGTTGGAACAACTTGATCACTGGATGTTAAAACATCTGCTTTGGGATAGCGAGCAAGATATGGAAGTGGGTTCTGCTCCACAATCACATAATTGCATATAAGTTTTATGAATAAAACATATCTCAGAAGAACAATCACATAATATGCTTGGCGATTTCCTTAAAGATGAGTATAAAAGATGATTATGCACACTGAATAAAAGATAAAAAGTCTTGTTAATGGAACCAACAAAAGTAGGAGTAAGATAAAAAGGACACAGAATAATAACAGAGAATTAACAAGCTGGAAAAGAAACTACAAAATACATGACAAAAGAAAGTAAAAAAGGGTACGCCCTAATCAATACACATTTTACAGCTCTTTTTAAATTTTGCATGATTCGTAAAAACAAAGCTAGCATATGAATCACCCTTAAAAGTTAAAACTAAACATATATTGAGAAATGGAGAAAAGCACCTTCAACCAAACCATGTCAGTGTCACACATCAACAGCTCGTAACCAAAAGGCAGTATCAAGTTGATCAGAATAACTTTTTCTCTCCCCATTTTATGAAATGTTGGAGATCCCCAGCCAACATCATCTGTACTCATATGGCTGCCCATGTCAAAAACCGGTATCCCTTTCCAATAAAGTGCCTCCAATAACTTGGTATCCATTGCACCTAAAAGGTAGATTTTCATAACCCTCTTTAGTCAACTGTGCACAATACCAGATACGCATCTCTAGCAAGGGCAATTACAAAACTCAATAAAAAACACATGATAGAGAAATATAGAAGGCTTAAATCGAGACACTCACCAACAAGATAATTAGAAACTCCCAGATCATTCAACTGTTCAACCCAAGTCAGAATAAAGTCCATAAATGCATAGTTACCAAAGGTCACAATTATAATGTTATCTTTCACCCTTTGCTGAACCAATTCTTCGGTCAATCTGAAAGCATTCAAAGATGGCATCTTTTTATTGCGCGGAGGAATATTCAAAATAGGCCTTGTCCTCACAGTTCGTGCCTCCGGAGGAACAGAAGGCACAACTTGCACAGTTCCCGACTGAGAAACGTTGAGTATTTGTTCTGTAAGAGGAACATCCTCATCTGAAAAACATAGACAGTTTAAGTTTTGAAATCACACCCACGTATGAAACAAAATAAAGGGTCAAAAAGAAAAACACCAAAGCAGCTCAATGAATTGAAAAGTGTCACAAACAAAAGGCACCATTAACAAACAACAAGGCATTAAAAAACACAAAAAAGTGGAACCAATGTCAAATGCTTAAACATTATCTATCTCCAGCTAAGGAAGATTAGCAACACATTTGAAATCCACAAAAGGGTATTTAACATTCAAGGCAAGTAACAGAAAAGGTGTGGTTTTTACGGAAGCAATAGGAGTATGAATGAGTGTGTGAAAAAGGGTACTTGAAAGGGACCAAGTAGAAGGGTTGATGGAGGGGTAGCGAATGGCAGAGAAGACGTAGAGTGAGGAAAAGACGATGCCAACGATGACAATAGTGTAGATCGTGAGGAACAGAGGCCTCGAATGAGACACTTCCTCACACGCCATCGAACTAAGAACAAATCACAGAGAGAGAGGGTCCTTTCAGATTGGCATTTTCCAATTTCACTCTCTTATTGTGTTGTTTTGTGATGAAAGGTCAACCCTTAATTCATCCCTGTTCAGTTCAACATGAACATTCTGAAAATGAAACTCTGCCAGAACGAATCTCAACTACTCTGTCTCAACAAACACTGAGTAGGAATATAAAAAATAAATAAATAATAATAATTATTTTCATCTAATATATTTCTCTCTTTTATACCAAACACAAGCCCACAACATAAATCATGTTTTTTCTTCTTTTTTTTTGAAAATAATACTAGATGAAAAAAATTCTTATTTTTCCAAGGTTTTAGGTATCTTAGAGTTGCTTTCCATTTATGAGTTTTTTCCTATTTTCATCCCCTTTATCAACTGTGTATGTGAATAAAAAAGTTAACAAATATTAATACATTTTTAATTAAATTCTAAACATAAATTGTGGTCAGAATTTAATTTGTTATTGATGCAAATATCGATTATTTTGCTTTGAACTCATATCCATCGAAAACATAAGGCAACAACACTATGAATATAGCTTATAGTTGCCAAGATCCTGAAATAGTGCAAGTAGTAGACCGACAGACAATTAGATTTATTCTCTGCAATTAGATTTATCAACAGACAATGAACTCATATTCATTGTCTTTCTTGCTGTTATGTTTTGTCGATACAAGTCTCTGCTAAAAGAAGGTGACATGTAAGCCTTTGTCTACACCTGCTTGTGGCTGACTCCGAGCATTGTTTGTCAACATGATGATAACCTTATCTCGAGAAAGGGGAAGGTACGAACAAGGCCTCTTAACATTAAGAAGGTGTAAGAGACATGAAAGGGGAAAATATGTGAATAAATGTAAACCATATGGCTTTATTTACCATGTTATATTATGCACGTATGATAAGAGCCAACCCTGACTCGACATACCTTAAAGTGTCATCATTCGTAGGCATGTCCATAACCTTGCCTACATGACTAACATGCTTCAATGGTGGCCTACTCAGCCCTTCCTACAATCGTATCGTAAGGGATATATGGTCCAAGTTGGTTTGCAAGAGCTCCTCCATAAGAAAGGCCATCAATCTATGCCTGCTCCGCAACTATTTGTGTTGCATCATCTTATGGCCTCGCTGCCTCCTCCACTACAGTAGCAACAACAAGCTTAGCCAAATACATTAGCTCTACATATTTAGTCATGGAAGCTTGCCACTCCTGCACCACTGCCATAGCTTTTCACTTTCAAGCAGATGTTGTTGGAGGTACTCCTTCAACTTGAGATAGACTTGACTCGTCCTCTACTCATTCAACGTGTCTACCAAATTGTGTGGGACAACATATTGCATTGAAAAAATATAAACTTAATCAACAATTAAAAAACATTAATTTAAAACAGGTACACAATGAAGACTTGTTTTCGTTAGATGTAGGAAACAATTTTTTTTAATGGAGTTCAAGTGAGTTACTTGAATCACGAATAGAACAAAAATAGTTGGCTAGAGAGAGATGGAGGGGGAAAGCCTCATATAGAGGTTTGGTGGCCAAAAATGGAAGAAAATATTGTCAGAGAGCGAGATTAAGGGGGTAGGAAGGTAGTACTAATTACTATGTTGGGGGGTTTAAATAGCCCTTGAAAGGTGCCAATAGCAAGCCCTTTAACTTACAATCAAACAATTTTAAAGCCCACTGACCTATGGCCCAATAATAGGTTATTTGTACCCAAATCATACAAGACAAGGTCAGGGGGCTTAAGTGAAGAAAATTCCATTGATTTTTTTTTTAATCAGCAAATTCCATTGAAAAGTTGTGCTTTTACCATCATTCCTTTGGAAAAAAAAAAACTATCATTCCCTCTTAATTGTGAATGACTAACTATTACAGAAATGCTTCTCATTTCCTAGAAGTTCTATCATGGATGCTGAAATAAAAATGCATTTCCTTCTATATTCAGTTTCTTGTTAACACAGTAGAATTAGAAACTTAGAGATGGTGACAGGAAAACTTGCAGGTTGAACTATTTAAGTGAGATGGTGAAGAGATATCATATGCGAGCAAAAGTTTTTTCGCATGAAGTTCTACTAGGGACATGATTTCAAATTTAGTTGGGTTAATGAGTTCCCTTCTTGGAATAGTTGCAAAACACTAAAACCCCACATAGGCCTTATTTATGAACCCATTTCTATTTTCTTTGGCATGACTCTACTTTGTACACTTGGATTTCACATTCCAAATTGGAAGTTTTGATTAAATAAAATGAACCCTATATCTGCTTGGGCTCAGCACCGCTCAATGTAAATACTAAAACAATATGGATCTTGTATTTGATTTTCTTCACAAGTGCCTTATTGCCTCTTTCCTTCTTTCTTTGACGTCCTACTCCTTAGTGGTTCATCCATCATGCACAAAGTCTTTGTTTAGTCTTTTTTTTTTTTTTTTAATTGGGAATGGTAATTGAATATAAGTTCAATGAATATTTGTAAAAATAAAATACTCACTAAACGAGTATGCCTGTATGGGTCCAGATATAAATATTTATCCACAAAAAAAAAAAAAAACGAGAATAGGTGCAGATACAAATATCTTATCATCCAACTTGCCTTGTACAATCACATGTTATTTAATATATTAAGTTTAAAGTAAAAATATCATATATATTCCACAAATCACTGCATAACTAATTGTGTTATTTAGAATAATACTACACAAATTACCCAAACTCCTATATACAAGACTATTTTTCTTTCTCTTTTTTACTTCACAAGATCACTATACTAGTTAGTATTAATATATGACTTCTTATACATCTTAGCGAGTGCAAGTACCAAACTTATGCGTTTATAAATGAGTTATTTTTATAAATTTATTTAAATTATTATATTTGTTACAAGTACTAAATATACATTATATTTTAATTAATTTATTATTTTAGATTAAAATTTAGTCATATTTTGTTTTTATATATTTTATAATTAAGATATAAAACAATACTTTTATTTAAGTAAAATTAGGTTAATAAAAATATGAATATCTAAGTAACCATAAAATATGGAAATCAACAATAAATTACTCTTGGTGTGTAAGAGCCAAAGGACGCATAGTTTTTTTAATAAGAAACATAAAAACAAATATAATACTAATATCTTACCCAAATTCTATCAATTCTCTATTTTCTCGGATCATGATTTTATGCCAAGCTTGAATACTATGTGCTCTGCAAATTGTGCTGAGCCTATGACAATAAAAATAAGCCAGGTCACACTCACAGATCCCAATGTCAGTGAAGGTTAAGAGATCCCTCCTTAGTGTTACTAATTTGGTGGCATAGACGTGGCTTCGAAGCAATACTAGGGAGAATCTATGCACACATACAGGTTTATGCTTATCAATGTGCTTTGTTTCTTGCGCAAGTGGTTTTATTCTTAAACCCAGGTCTAGTCAGCAACTAATCCTTAAGGTGATTGTGTTTAAGTGGTTGACAATTCTTAACAAACACTAATTTGACTATATTGAGTATTATTATTTATATGGAAATTTCAATTGTGCATGCATAATTAATCAAAACATTTAAAACTGATTGATTGAGACCCTTGATTAATTAGTTGCTGTACGAATAGCAACTACTTCTTGTTAGCATATAATTCTGTCAATGCATTAAATGCAGCTGGGTTTTTTGTCGCTTTGACTAAGTGCCATTTTTGAATTGAATAAAAAAATTGAAATACCCTGTAACAAGGATGCTTCCCTCAGTCCAGTAGTATGTCTAATAACAATGTGTTTCCATACATTTGTTTTATGTATACTAGTGTACAAATTATGTACTTGAATGTGTACGCACATTAAGATTTGATTTTTTTTTACTCAGAAACTGAGCAAGCATCTTGTTAACTCAATTCAGTAACTTAAAACATATGTCTCTCTAGTTGCAGGATTTTTTTTATTATTATAAAAACCTGACAAACTGTCAAACTCACTTAGAATGTGTCTAAAGATTATTGAATAATCAAAGAGATAGACCATGCACATGCATATTCAATAGTTCATAATAACATCTTTAGAGAAAAATCATTTTAATAAAAAAACTCTTACAAGTGGTGATTAATTTCATGAATGGTTCAAAGTGCATTAAACACGAGAGAATACTTAGTAATTTTTTTTAAAAAAAAAAACTATATAACTTTTATCTAATGTTTATGGTCAAAACTCAAAAGGCTACTTTGAAATCTAATTCATGTTTTGAAGAATTTAAAATAATATTTGATATTTTGAAAGGTGCTTATATTGTTACAATATTGTTTATGTGAGTTGCATTATGACTACAACATTTTTTTTAGCTATATATGACAAGTGACAACAAAGCTTTTACTTAAAGTTAAAAGGTTGATATTAGTATATATTTTTTGGTGAGAATATATTAGTATATATAATATCAACACAATTTGCAAAGTTATTTTGGCTTATAAACTCAACCTTTGTGGATATGTCAAAATAGGTTATATAATTTATATGTATG
>PYAF01004812.1:917062-933351 GCA_007407185.1 Glycine tomentella | reverse complement strand
GACTACAACATTTTTTTTAGCTATATATGACAAGTGACAACAAAGCTTTTACTTAAAGTTAAAAGGTTGATATTAGTATATATTTTTTGGTGAGAATATATTAGTATATATAATATCAACACAATTTGCAAAGTTATTTTGGCTTATAAACTCAACCTTTGTGGATATGTCAAAATAGGTTATATAATTTATATGTATGGGATACATTAATTAAAAAAAATCATATGTCGTACTTCATTTTTTATGTTTCGACTAATTTAATTATTTATTTTTTAAAATAGTAAACCATTTTGAAACATCCTAATTTAAAAAATCTATAATCTATTGAAGTACATGGCAATATTAAGATACGCAAGTAATAAAAAAATTTAATTATGTGATTTCTAATGGTTGTGTGATTCTGATCCATTTTAATTAATTTTAGTTTTCCTCTTCTACTTTTAGGTACGGATGGAAATAAATTAGACCGAACAATATTTTCAGAATATATTTTTTTAAACCCAATCCAACTTAACCCATTCATATATGGTTTGGTTCGGTTCGAGCCAACGGGTTATCCATTTAAATTTTATCTTTTTTTCTTTCTTAGAACTACTATTTTATATCATAATTCATCCAAATATCTAATACAATTAACACAATAGGATAAATAGTCATTTTCATCCCTGAATTATAGAGATATAACAAATTCGTTCCCAAAAGATGAAAATTCAAATTTTAGTGTCCCTTTTGTTTAGTAGGTTTTGAAAATCCTTATATATAGAATCAGTCCCATTTGAGAGAGAAGTTGACACCTAACAATGTTATATATGCGCTTAATTGGTTGTTGTCCTTTGAGCTGGTAAGACCATTTTTTAAAAGAAACTTTCTTAATTACAGGTTAAAACAAAATCAAGCATGTTCGTGTTAAATTGCAGGTTAGAACAAAATCAAGTGTGTTGGTCAAATGAAAGAATTAAAATATATTTTACAGGTTAGAACAAAAAAGAAAGAAAGATGGAGATTAAATTATATTTTATCCTTAAATGAAACGAAATTTGGGGTTTGACAAATGAGTCTAATGGAAACTTACTAACATTTTGATCCAATGAAAAATTACTAACATTTTGGTCCAATCTATTCAGCTGTCATGTTGGCAACCATTCTTGTGACATTTTCATCCCTCTATGCCACGTAAGCTCTTTCATTAATGGTAATGGATTAATGAATTTTTCGCATTTTTTCCAATTTCAGGGACTAAAATTTAAATTTTCATCTTTCGAGGACGAATTTGTCACTGCTCTACACATTCAGGGATGAAAATGACTATTTATCTTAACACAATATTATCAAATGTCTGAAAGTAGTAAAATTGATTCATTTAATACCATCAACATAATATTTTAAAATAGACTAATACAAATTAAAACAAAATATTCTTCAACGATATTTACTATAATAGTCCGAATCACAACTATTTCTTGCAATAAGTTTTGGTACAACCAGATTTTTGAAACAAATGAACAAAATATGATTCATTAATATTATAAACATTTGAAGTTCCAACACTTAGAGTCCCAATATTAGCCGTATTTAAAGCCAAACCAAACAATTCTAAATTTTTTGATCGATTTTGATTGGTTCAGTTCGGTTTTGATCGGATCTATAAATCTAAACCTGTGATCCAACCCGTACATGAACGGTTTTGATCGGTTTGGTTCGATTTTGACCCAAATACATAAATAACCCAATCGAAACGGTTCGGATCAGTTTGGATCAATTCAGGTTCGCAGGCGACCCGTATCCGTGAACACCTCTACCTATTAACCTACTTAAAGGTATGTTTCATATTTAAACTTTTATATAAGTCTAATTTATCTTTATATTGGACAATAGGCTTGTAAACCATTGAGAAAAACTCAATGTCAAACAAATTATAATATATAAAAATGAAAATTGTCGTTACTCAATGTATAAGAGAAAGGTGGAAATAAGAGAACTAAGTTTTATAAGAATCAAGTCTAACACGTTAATATGATATGAGTTTATCACCTTTAAGATAACTTAGTAAAAAAACATTTTGTAACAAACTCTCTAAGTAAAACATAAAATTATCACTCAATAAAATTATATATTTAATTTTTATTGTAGTCAACATTCAAAATATTTTTAAAAGGTATATAAATGTATGATTTTGATACATTATAACAATTTTAATATAATAATAATACTAAACAAATATTATAATTATATTTACTTAAATAAGTGAAGTCTGTTAAATTTAAAAGACTTTGTAAATAACCTAAAATCTGACCTTCTTAATCAAATAAACTTTTATAAAAGTCTAAGTCTAATCTATTTTTGAATAAGTCTAACCTAATTTGGACCTGATGTAAACTAGGTCTGTTCCTGCCACTAATTTTAGGGTTGGTTGCTTTTAACCAACACAAACAAATTAGTGTCGACTATGGTGTAGCAACTAGCAACAAAGTTGAGGTCATGTCTTTGTTTTCATTGAAGTAACTATTAACATTGATTTTTTTATCGACACTAGCTTACATTTTTTATAGTTTTTATTAAAATGGTAATGTTAAAAAAATGCATAATAGTGTATAAGAGAGAATTTTTAAAAATGTAAACATTTTATGTAATACGAGTGGACCATGTGATCTAATCAAAACTCAAAATAATTGGATATTAACAAAAGATGCAATCCCAACCTCAAAATAATTATGAAAGGCTTGGGTTTCAAAAGTCTCCCGTGAAGACGATTTGTTGCAACCGAGGTTGAACTGGACAACAAAAAAATATGTTAAAAAATAGAAGCTAGAGTCACCACCAACATTATTTAGGAAAAAAAAAACATTAAAAAACCCTTAAAATGGTCTTCAAAGCCAGAAAATAAACACATTGATTAATATTAACCTATCTTTACTTATAAGTCCTTAAATTTTTATATAAACAGTGCATCTTAGTAGGCACATGAGAGTTCCATAACATAAGTAGACAGATTAATAAGAAGATCAAACAACAAACTTTCTTTCTTCTTCTGTTCCTTTAGCAATTAGCAGTAAGCATAATTAAGTATATAAATTCATACATTCAAGAAAAGTTATACATTCAAATTTATATATATATATATATATATATATATATATATTAATAAATTGTTATCAAAGTTAATTATATATTTGATCTTAAACCCTAATTAATATTTGATAGAAAAACTTGTAAACAAAAGAATTGGCTGCTTTTTCTCCCTCTGTCACTCTCTTATGGCCGGATAAACATACCTAGCTAGTAAAGGAGGGTTTTGATTTGGATAAGAATATAGAGTAGTTAAAAAAATGCATAATTTGTTGTTAATTAAGTGAGAATAAAAAAAGTATAATTTATTTATTTATTTTCAAATACAGATATTTTTTTTCGCGTGTCTTTCTCTCTCCTAATATATGTGTAGAGAGAAGTATACTGTTAAGATGCAGAAGATCCAATTCCATTTTGGTATAAAAAGTTATTCACACCCGGGAAAGTTGCAAATCAATGGAATTATATCAACGTAGGGTCATGGAAGAAATAAATTTGTTCATTTTTGTCTTCACTCCCATATCCCATCCCATTTCATTTTGTCCAATTCATTCGCATAGATTAATACAATTTTATATTACATAATATCAAGAGAGAGAAGGCATCATTGACTACATTTTCCATTATTGAAATGCCAAAAAAGTGGGCATGCACATATATTTTATGTTTGGCAATAGGATCCATTTAGTAAGAGGAGGGAAATGAGGATCTAAGATGCCAAAAAACGAGTCCTATTTAGTTAAGGGAGACAAAAAATAATAATAATTTAAAAGAAGAAGAGGATTTGAACTTATCTGATTCGATGCAATACAGTGCATGCAAATTGCAATAAACTGGCATTGACCCCCGGTTTTAGTCCTATGAGTGGTTTTCCTTTCCAAGGGCTCATAAAACTCACGAGTTCTGGTTTTGTTTTTGGCCCATAGGAATGATCACAGATTTGGTATTGGTTACAGCTAATTAAGTTGTTTCAGGAAAATAACGAATTGGACAATTCGACAATAGCATTAATGAGGGATAATGACCAAAGTCTACGATTCTTATATAGTCCCCACCCTCCAAAAAACAAACAAACAAACAAACACGCACATACACTAATATATTGACCATAGTTATAGATTGAGGTATAGTGAAACATGATTTGAGTCAAATTTGGTTTATTTTGAATTGCACCTGGTCAATTATATAGTTCTAGTGTTATACTAACTTAACTAGCCATATGACAAAAATTCATTTCTATATGCGTCTCTAGAAACTAGCATTTACAATCGGTCTCTATCAATTTTGCTCCCCGGGGATGGACCTACATCTCTAATATCGGGGAGGTACATGTCTTCATACAATTTTAAAAGTTTTTGATGCTATAATAGCAACAACTTGTCTCTAATTGAAGTTTCATTGCCTTTAATTTTATCTTTAAATTGACAAGGTTGGTTTTGATTGAGAAAATATTAAGGGAAGGATGCCATTTTTTTTAATTTAATATTTAAGTGAGTTGAGTTTCAAAAACTTATCTAAGATAAGACAAAAGAATATCAATTTCATCTTCAAAAAATATGAACTTGAATATTTAATTAATTCCGGTGGATTTATAATTTATTATCCAACACTGTTCGTTAAAAAGGGGACTAAAATCTTGCACTAACGATCTTGTAAAGCACTTGTATATTTTTTTTTTGCTACATATATTTATTATTTTATATGGATGGGTATCAAAATAGAACCAAATGGCTGAAATCCAACAAAGCTTCTAGGGGATTGGGGTTAATTACATCACCTTCTTCATCATATCCTTGTCTCTTGAGCCGAATGTCCA
This sequence comes from Glycine tomentella, assembly GCA_007407185.1. Taxonomy (NCBI): domain Eukaryota; kingdom Viridiplantae; phylum Streptophyta; class Magnoliopsida; order Fabales; family Fabaceae; genus Glycine; species Glycine tomentella. The sequence continues at coordinate 928,469 of PYAF01004812.1, read as the reverse complement.
TTTTCATCAAGTGTCACAATTAAGTGGAGTACTAGCTAGTGGGAAGTGGCATGTCTCTATCACTATCTCTTTTCTATTTTACTTTTACACACGAAAGATACAAAATGATAGCTGGAACCAAGTTAGAACTCCAGAAAAGGAAAGGGGGGCCAAACATAATAAATAAATTGAATTAATTTTCTCATTTTCTGGCATCCACAGAGTTCAATTTGTTAATTAATCAAGCCAAACCCCGGTTATCTTATTAGCAAAACAAATAAAAAACTACTCATCGACGTATCCATATGGCTGCTTATGCCACTACTTTTGTGACTAATTAACACTGTTGTGCCACGCACACACACAATGGATATTACTTGTTGGAAGTGTATAACATGGGAAAATATGATATCATATGAACTGCATGCACTTTCTTCTGATATTCTTTTAAATGGTTTATATGTCCAACTTAGTTGCATTTTATACGGTTTCTTTTATGAAAGATTCGGTTGATTTTTATTAATTCATTGTCATGCATGCCATGGTGACACCTAATAATTTGTTTGTCTTATTATGATGTTTATTACAGAAGATAATTTTGTTGGAGACTCAATTTTTTTTTTCTTTTTACACAATTCCGAGACTCAGTTAATTGTTGAATATTTCTCACAATATAGAGGATTAAACAATTCGTGACAAATTTGTGAGAATATTACAGGTTTTAGTTCATGTTATTTTCCTAATATATATCAAAGATTGCCTTTTTAAGCGTCACGAATTGTTTGATCGATGCATAGGATAAATTTAAAGTGATACGACGATATAAAAAATAACACCAAATCTTGTACAATGAAACACAAATCAATAAGTATTTTATGAGATTAAAATTAATAAATAAATTTGAGTTACTTATTTTATAATAATTCTATAAACAACTTAAGTTTACATAGATAAATATGTAATTAGGAAAAAATGCAATTCTTTAATACTTGAAAGTTGAATTCCAAAGGCAACTGTGGCAGCTAACATTGCAAGGATGGTGTTAGATAAAGCAAATAATAAATCTAATTTAGATGCTATTGGAAGAGACGGTTTTCATGCCTGCTTAAAAATTATTTTGTGTAAGTTTTAAAATGAGGATAATCGGTTTATATTGGTGTAAAATTTAATACCCTTTCTTTTGTGAAATTTTTAATACCCTTATACTATTTAATAATTTGATATATAATGTGTTTTTTTATTCATATTATTTTGCTAATTTTCTTATTTGATATTTGTATAAAATATTGTAAGGAAATAATAATAATGATGAAAATTTAATCAAACAGCTTTTATTTATACATATTAAAAAAATTGACATTAATCTTGCTATATAAATAAAGTATTAACTAATGTTAAATCAATGTAATTTTGATGAATTTTGACATTAATCTTGCTATATAAATAATTTACACAGACATATATAATAAGAAATTTAATATAACTGTGAATTTTGATGAAAAAAACATTGTGTAAAATTATTTGACAATATAAGTGCTCAGTTTTAACTTAGAGCGGTATAGTATAACTAAATAACTAATTCATTCTCTTCCAACAAAAAAGAGTTAACTATCAAAAGGAATCTGAACAATTCATATAATTTAGTTTAATATATAACAATCATTTTTGTATTGAATATTCTTTCCATGGTTTTGCGCATGACGTACAAAGACAAGTAACGTTAGCATGGCATGGCCACTTGCACCTTTATCACTCGTGGATCATTATAAAACAAATCCATATGAACATGACATTAAATGAGCTCATGCATAATTCAACAAATATATATATATATATATATATATATACACACACACATATATATATATATATATATATAAATCAATGTTGAAACATACGAACTTAGGACATTTGTTTTAATTATATTGGACAATGGACAGTAATAGTTATTTATCTTATCGGCACCAAGACAACTAATATATCAAATTAAAATAAGGGAAAGAAAATTAAAATACTACAGCTACAAACAAGGCTGGGATATATTGAAGTCAGAATGCATCAATTGCACTTGGACATTTTGACTCTCCAAGAGTCAAGTTTTTCATTGATCTAACATCATGGCATCTTTGCATGTTATTAGCATGCTTATAATTTAATTGGTTACAAACAATTTGATGCCGTGTCTATTCAATATATAAATGCTAGATAATAGTATATTATAGTGTGACCTAGGTATAAGGAGCTAATTTTTTTTAATGTTATTTTTTTATTATGTTTTACATTAAAAAATTTATTATGATATTTTATGTTTGAAAACTTTATCATTTTAGTTTTTTTTTTACTTTCTATTTGAAACATTAATGTTTTGTTAACTTTTAAATTTTAAAATGATTTAATGTTAATTATGTTTTCACAATTATTTTATTTTGGTATATTATGTTTTAAAAGTTTCATTTTGTCTTTTTATATTTTCAAAATGTATTATTTTAGTCTTTTTTTCAATTTTTTATTAGAAACTTAGTGTCCGTTAATGTTTTAAATTTTAGAATAGTTAAATTAACAAGTGACAGCTAAAATCTGTCATTATCTTTTTTTTTATTTAAAAATTAAAAATCACTAAGTAAATGAAAAAAATATGGATATGAAACTACGAACAACAACCTTCACTCTCATATTATTATTAGTGTTATTTTCTTCATTCAATTTAATCATTTAACAACAATAATAATTTCATCACTAATTATTCTCAATCACGATGGTACGGACCCCTTCTCTTTTTGTCGCTCCATCTCTCGTTGTCAACCCAAAAAGATCATTGTGCTGCCCCCGCTTTCGTCTCCATTACAACCTCTCTACGTGGTCAAAATTTTCAACATGGTTCCAACGATATTGTGTGTTGATGTTATTTGATCTCTGTGGTGCTACATTTTTACCTTTTCAGATCAGGAAGAGGTTGGAGGAGATGAATTTTTTTTAGTTTTTTATTTTCTTAAAATTAAAATAAAGATAGTGACAGTTTTCAGCTGTCACTATGTAAAGTTAATTATTTTAAAAGACTTAATGTCACTTTTGATTCATTATATTTCATAGGTATTTCATTTTTGTATATTAAATTTTAATAGGTTCATTTGGTCTTTTATGTTTTCGAAATGTATCATTTTGTTTTTTTTTTAAATTTAAAAGTTAATAGAACACTAATATTTCTAACGAAATATTAAAAAAAGGTTAAAATAATATATTTTGAAAATATAAAGGACCAAAATAATTTTTTTAAAACTTAATGTACCAAAGCAAAATATAATGACCCAAAGTGACATAAATTAAGCCTTTTTTTCATCTTTAAATGGGAGAAGACACTGAAAATTTGATTATACTTAAAAGATTTAAGCTATTTTTATTATTATTACTATTTTTCGTACCTGAAAAATTTAAGCTCAACTCTTGTTGAAATATAAATATATGTTTGTTGGGACGTGGTCCCTCAAATTCAATTCGGAAGTGAAAATAAAAATGTACAAATGAGAGAGATAGAGAAGAGCACAACAATCTTTTAAAGTAGGAAAACCTTCATCGACGTGAAGAAGTAAAAGTCCACGAGACACTAGTCTAGAATCAAACTTCCACTATGAAAATAATGGGTACAATTTATCAAACTTCACCAACAAATGGTGATACACTCAAACCTCACCTATAATGGCGGTATTCACTCAAACTTCCCTAAAGATGTCTTACTCTCAAACTGCTCTCTAGAGGTATTATCAAATTTCTCTCTTTTTTTACAACTCTCCCACAAGCTATCCTTATATAGGAGATGAAGGAAGGTTATAGATCATCAATTATGAAAAACATTGAACAACTCAAAAAGTGTGACCCTTGAGTCTTGTACCAAGTGAAAGTTTCAACACCTTGAACTTTCATCAAACTTGAGTCTTGCATCATATATTGAAGGAATGAACAACTTTGAACAATGTTATGTATTATGAAAGAAAACAAGTTAATTCTTGTTGTTTAACATCTCATTTGATAAAAAAAGCCATTTTATATAATAAAGAAAAACCATCTCATCATTTGTAATTTCTTAATGTTTCTTCCTTCCTAGTTCCTTCCCTTTTTTCTCAAGAACTAACTTGGTATAGTCATATCTTAAAAGTTATGAAATTTCAACACTGTTGTCTTTAAAATTATATAAACCAAAAGGACCAATCGCAAGGTCTCACCAAGAGCACAAAGACACGAAAATTTTACATAATTCGACGAGCCACGTGCCCAGGGGCTAATCCAAGATTCTAAAGAAGGGTGAACATTTAATAAAGTAGAAGTTGAGATGAATTTGCTTTAAAGAAAAAATTGATGTGTACCTGTTGAGTGTTGATTGTTGAGTAAACGGAAGCGCAGAGACGGTCTTATATCAATTCCTCATCACAAGAATCTCCTCCCTCATGGATTGTCAACTCTCCAACCTCTTCCATTTGATCAAAAGAACCTACAATCATAAATTACAACATTCAGAACAACTTCACTCTTAGATATACAAGTTGAAAGCGTTGTTTCATTTCTAATAATATTTTTTGATTCTGCAATAGAATATTCCATTATAATAAATTGATAGAAAGAAGCCACAAGTCAAAGAGTTAAAACAGATTAAAGCAAGATAATGAATGTAAATTTTTTAATCGGTAAAAACAAACACACGATGTGAATCACTGAATTTAGAAGCATGAACCTATTATCCATCCCTAATCTTAATGTTAGAAGGAAATCGATCCATTTAGAACCTGGAGAAAATTAACTTTAGTTAACCATAAGACAAACGTCGCTTCTCCTTTCTTTCCTATTATTTTCTTAATAATCACATACGAAAAGCGGAATAGCAGAACAGGAACAGAAAGCCAAACACAAAAAAATTGGACAAAAATGAATCAATACAAAGAGAAAGTCATATGATTATGAACCTGTCTCTCGCCGTCGCCGATGTCAGCACGTTGCTGACTTGCTGTCAATGGAGAACTGAATCAGCTTCTCTGATATTATTTTCCTCGCTCCCTCTAATCAACATAGCAGAGCAATCATTAGCCTCCAGTAGTCCCCTGCATCCCGTCACGGCCACACGAGACAGAGGATGTTAACCATGTTCTCTTCGAGCTTCAATTCCACGTACTCACGCACGGACCCTGCGAGCCTGCGACCTGCGAGATTGGACGATGTAGTCGACGCCTTGGCAGAGTCGCATAGAGAGGAGGACGTGTCCACTTGGAGAGGCGGTTGGCAAGGGCATGAGGAGTGAGGTGTTGGCGTGGTCTGTGCGGCTGGATGTGGACTGTGGTGTGCGGTGTTGGACTACTAACGCGACTTTGTGGTGTGCGGCGCTGTGTAGTCTATGGCCTTGGTCTGCATCTCACTCTCAATCTCTCACACGACATGTAAGCTTCTTTTTTGTTAGGTTAGGTTTTGTGAAAAAAAAAAATTAAAAGGACATTTTCGTAACTTCACCCTAAAAATTAAGAGTGGGTACTTGCCCACCTTCTCCTCTACCTGGATCCGCCCTTGCACGTGCCAACCGTAATTCAAGAGCATAAACACCTTCATAACTTCCTTAAAAAAACACCTTTCATATAAAAACCGACAAATTAGATCATATAAAAATTTATCATTGAATTGAATGTAATAGAAAAATCTTTTACAAATATGTACTATTTACTCTTAGTTCATAATTTAATTTCTATATATTATTGTTAGTGTAACAAATTTTACATTGTTAATTAACCAATAAAAATTCATGATAGAAGTCTAAAATTGCAGAGTGTTATAGAAATTAAAATTATTTTTATTAAGTATGTAAAATATTAAAGAAATGATAATCAACATTTTTTGTATACTTTTCAATTGATTTATAAATAAAATTTTAAATTGTAATTAGATATGTTTCAATAAATATCACTTATATTGTAAAATTTTTAAAATATGTTTTTATTATGGGTTGTTGTCGTTGCCATATCTTATATCTTATGCCATGGTTAGTTAACTAATTATATTTCAATTTTCCTATAAAAAACTAAAAATAATTTTAATATAATCATTAATATTATTACACTTCTAAAATTTATGTGCTATCTATAAAAATTAAAAAATACTGAAGAAAATATTTATATATGCATTTTGGTGATTATGCAATAATCTATCCAGCAGTCAAAGGTAGTACGGGAAAAAAATATTTTTGGCGTTCCACTTCCTGCACCTTATGTGCTCCGCCAATGTATGTGACTACTGTTTTTTTTTTTTTTTACTTTAGTTTTTATTCTTGGTAACTAGCTTAGTAATAAATTTTTAAGTATTGTCAATAATTTTTTTAAAGGTAATGATTAAAAAGTTTATTACATATTTGTCTATGTAAATACCAACTTTCAATAATAAAATAAAATTCTTAAATCCACTTTAACACACATTTTGTGATAAAATACTAATCGCATTTAAGAGTTAGTGTCCTTTTAAGAAATTCCACACACCCTCCAATCACAGTAGTTTTGTCTTGTTATTCAGTTCGCTAAAAAAATGTTAAGTTAACCTTGACAATGATTTTGATCAGAGTAGCATACTTTTAATGGATTCTTGTATTTCATGTCTAGATGTGACTATAAATAGATACTAACCCACCAAAGTTAGTATCAATCACTTATCTTTAGGGCAATCATCCTTGTCTATGAATATCAAGATTTCCCTTCTCATATAGAAATTGAAGCCTCATATAAATTCAGATAAATTGTATAATAGGACTAATAAACTAGAAAGGGAAAGTATATATTTGACTAACATACAACTGCATGTTGACTTATTAATGTGAAATGTTTAAATTATTATAGAATTACCTAACATTCTAACGATTAGAATCTGTTTGTCTTTCACATCTTAATGATTGAATACACAGCAAGTTGCTCGAGTCAGTACTGGATTGTACTACTACGACTCCAAGTTCATGCACTTGGCAACTTGGCTGCTTCGAGGACCAACTTTGTTTCATTTTGTGGCTTTCCCTATTTATTAATTTACGATAAGAAAGCAAGTAGATGTGTGGGCTCGCACAGGTGTCTTGCTGTTGTAGCCTTTGCTTGGTCATTATCCACTGTTCTTTCTCTATGCAATGCATTATTTTATCATTCAATTCCATCAAGTTTTTGTTTTTGTTCGCCAAACATACAGGGTGTGGGTGCCCGAGCCATAGGTCCACCCGCTGGTATAATTTGAGTTTTTATTTTTATTTTTATTGCCTTTTAGTAGGAATTACAAGTATTTTTCTTTTATAAGAAACTGTGATGACTTTTTATAACAAAAGTAGAAAGAAGAAAACTATTTACCTAAAACGTGTACTATGAACACTATTTATATGATATAAGTGATTTTATTTTTTTACATCGATTATATCTTTAATCAATATAAAAAAATGAATTTATACTTTAATTATATATATAATTGATGAAAAAGGTAACTTTTTCATTAAAAGTGTTGTTTATAATCAATGAATAAAGTCATTTTTAACATTAATTATAACTACAGTCCATGTAAAAAAAGTAAAATTGCTCATCTCCTATAAATAGTTTTTATATCACATTTTTACATATATAATTTTTTTATTTTTTATCTATTTTCGTAAAAAAGTCAACACTATATTTAATGTCAAAAGTACTTATTAAGTTAAAATAATTTCGTTAAACATATATATTGACTACTCTTTTATTCATTTAAGTATTGTTAAATTATTAAAGAAAACGTTCTTAACATACAATATTAAAGAAGTTAATTTAATTCCTTCAATGACTAAATAATATACATGATTAAAAATAATGTACAACTAATAGTACATAAATGAGACTTGCTTGCATGTTGTTGGGCTAACATATATATGGTGGTAGCTTATTTATAAGTTAAAAAAAGTCGTATGTTAATGATAAGAAAATATTAACTATTAGTGTTGTCTATAATATTTTATACAGAACATGTGAGATGGGGAATTTGCAGTCCCCAAAAAATTCAAATGGAACATAATTATTTTTTAAGAAAAAATGGAATATAATTATAATATAGAGATTTGTGAACGTTCAACTAAATTAAAGAGGTAATTAATAAACTTCTAATAATTAAAGGTAATTCATAAACTAATAAGTAAATAATTAAATACAAGTTATTAATATTTTAAAGTTAAAATTAAATAATTCGAATAATATTAAAGTTTGATCTTTGACGGAAAAATTTTGTAATCAAATTTTACTTATTTTTTAATCAAATTTCAAATTAGTTGAAGTATCTTTCTTCTGATGAATCAAAATATCAAAAACATAATCATAAACTAAGTTAATAGTTGTAAAATTTCCTATCTTTATCCTTTAATAGTAAATATATGTAAAGATACAATATAAAATAAACAATCTACAATCATATAATATAGTAGTAGAAGAAGAGAAAGGTAAAAATATTTTTTTAATGAGAAAGGTAAAAATGTTAAGTTAATAAAATAAAATAAAAAATACCTTCAATCATTGTTTCTATCTTTCATTCAATCGATCTTTTTCGCAGTCACAATGACAGACATTCAAACACATGGATGTATTTTTTGTAATATAAGTCCCACTTCAAGCTTGGATCCCCATCCTACAAATAATGTTTATTTGTGCTTTAGGAATGTTTCAAAAACATTTTCATAGGAACTAAATTAAAATATTATAAAAAAACAAATTGAATTCGTGTAATTAGATATAGAGACCAAATATATATATACATTTATTTTAATCAAAAATATAGTTTTATTCTTATGAACCAAGAAAAACGATTGACAACAATTTTTGTATAGTAATTGATTTATTAAAATTTTTCTATGTAAGAAAGGATTAACTTACACCACTACTAAACAATCTTTCATTAGATAATTTTATATTAATAATCTCATTAAGTAGAAAGATTTATTATAGACTTAAATATTATATTGATCTTTGATATATATATATATATATATATATATATATATGAATTTTGTATTTGATCACGGACAAATTTTTCCTTCACATCTATTTCCTGATATTTGAAAAGTTTTGTTTTAGATTCATACTGCCAGTTAAGGGATTATGCATTCGTTAAATATTTGATAATGCAATTTGTAACGGCTCAAAAATCACCAATATTTGTTTCAAAATCAAATTTAAATGTTCTGGTAGTTAAAAATCGCCAAAATTAAAGTAAAAAATAAATAAATCAAACATCCCCTCTCTTCTCCTTCACTTCACCCTACCACGCTTACTCTTCAACACTTTATCCTCACGCTGAGTCTTCAACTCCTTCAATTTCCTCAAACACCACTCTTCCTCCTTAGAACCCAATTCAGCAACATCACCAACCTTCACCTTCACCTTCTCTCCACTCCTTAAAAGCTCCAAAACAAGATAATCATCTCCAATCCTAGACACAACACTACCCTTCAACCCAACATCTCTTCCCCCAACAATCCTAACAACCTTCTCCTTCTCACTTTTCTAAATCTTCTCCTTCTTCTCCTTGTTCTTGTTGTCCTTCTCATTGTTGCTTAGAACGAGCGCGACATGAGCATCACCAACAAACCCTAATCCTTCCTTGATAGTTCTCTGTTTGATCTCCACCACCTTCACGTCCTCCTTGGCGTTCCTCCCAATCCCCATCCCTTCCTTTCAGTTGTACCCAACGAGCAGTGCGGCGCCGTAACCCTCGACGACATCCTTGAACTCCTCCAATCCCATGGTCCTCCAACAGCCTCTCAAGATCATTTTTCAGCTTCTGCAGCGTTGTGGCCTCTAGTGGAACACGACACCACTAGAGGAGCTCCACCGTGTCTCCCTCGGTAAGGGAAGGCGTGTGCGGGAACCAGTGCTGGAGATCTGGGACATGCGGCGGCGGAATCACACAATGGTGGTGGAGTGAGGGCCCACTGCGGATAGACATCGACGAAGACACAGAAGACATGGGAGTGGTTGAAGGCGGCGATGCAGAGGAGGAGGTGGTTGCAGAAGGGGAGGGAGAAGGAAAGGACCTTCTCAATGTTTGATTTGATTTATTTGTTTTTTACTTTAATTGATTCTGGTGATTTTTAACCACCAAAAAGTTTAAATTTGATTTTCAAACAAATACTAATGATTTTCAAATATTTAATAGACACATCATCGCTTAAGTAATGGTAGAGATCTAAAACAAAACCTTTCAAATATCATGGAGCAAATGCGAATGAAAAATTTATCATGGATCAAACGCAAAATTTGGGTATATATCAATGATCAAAAATATATTTATGCCTTTAGGATATATAGATTGTATTTATAAAATTTTGACTTAATTGCACTTTTTACTTCTAAGTTTTAAATTTTTGACAAATTTTTTACTTCTAACAAATTAATTTGGTGTATTTTATCTCCAACTTTTAAGAAACTTATAAATTTTACTCTATGTTATTTTACTCCTAACATAATTGCACTTTTTATCCCAATTTTGTTTTATTTTTTTTGGTAAACTTTGCACCCAACTTTTTTATTTTTTGATGAATTTTACCCCTAATCTTTTATTTTTTTGGCAACATTTATCTCAACTTTTGTGCTTATTAATGAATAAATGATTGAATGTAAAATTTGCAATTTTTTAAAAAAAGTTGGGTAAAATGTGCTAAATTAATTTCTTGGAATAAAATTCGTCAAAAAATAAAAAGTTGGGAAAGAAAATACAATTAAGCCTAAAATTTTCTATTAATTAATATAAAATTGTTGATTTCCCATTAATATATATTAAAATGACATAATATATATTACAAAATATTAAAATAAAAGCTCTTTGATTACATTATTACAATATTAAATCTTAAAACATGACACAAATAATCAAGAGAGTATATAATTGCAGTTCACTGTTTGGATCTACTAAAAAATCATATTTTATATAGTTATAAGTAGTATAAGTGTTGGTATAACTTGTGTAAATTATTTTTATAAGTTATAGCTTATTGTGTAAAAAAAAGTGATAACTTATTAAAATATACTATATATGTAGATTAAATTCATTTAACAGATTAGCAAATAGTTTTGAAATTTTTTGAAAAATTATAAATTGTATCTATTCAATAAGAATTATTTTTTTGAGCTTAAAGCTGAATTATTATTGATGATGAAAATTTAAATAAGATACATCGTTGGCTATGATTTGGTCCAGCTAAAATGGGACTTCCTTAATCACTACTACACAACAAGCTTTTAAAGACGGTTCTTAGACCCCTACGAAGACGGTTCTTGAACCGTCTTTGATACGAACGACGTTGAAAGGTTGGACCTACGAAGACGGTTCTTGAACCGTCTTAGAATCTGTTTTTTTTTTTTTTTAAAACACCTTCTAAGACGGTTATGCCGTATAACCGTCTTAGAATGTCTTCTTT
>PYAF01004812.1:894612-916962 GCA_007407185.1 Glycine tomentella | reverse complement strand
AACCGTGTTTAAACACTTGTTTTCAAAGACGGGTTTAACGAAAACCGTCTTTGAACATATGTTTTCTAAGACGGTTGCACGAAAACCGTCTTAAAAAGTTAAACTTAATTACGAAAATGCCACCGTGCACCCTTCTAAGACGGGTATTCCCCAACCGTCTTAAAACGTGCGTCGTAAAATACCCTTTTTGTAGTAGTGAATCCAACAAACATCATGAAAAGTAAAAGCTAAAGATGCAAAACAATGAGATGTCTAGTTCCTTAATCGCTTAGTAAATAAAAGCTCTTTTCTAAGTGAATTAGTAAGGAATCTCCTAATATCCTCCGCTATGTCATAGAAGAGTGATTTTCCTACACCCGTCTTCTTGTTCCACTCTTGTACCAGCTGCAGGCAATCTATTTCAAAGTCATTAGATAATAACAACTCTATTGCCTTGATAATTGACCATTGAAAGGCAAAGACCTCAACCTCCCCAGCATGGACTGAATAAGCATAGACGTTGGCGCAAACACCAAACCTTCAGAATCACGCACAATGAATTCCCAAGCCCGTTCCTACCTCCTTTCTCATAGCAGCATCGAAATTTATCGTAAAAATACCTAGTGGTGGTGCTTTCCAATAGGCTGGAATCGGATTTGATTCTTGAGCCATTATAACGCCTTCCCCTGATGGCAGAACATAAGCCATCTTACTCAACACATGTTGAACTTCCATCCTCTTATTTTGGAAAACAAGTTGCTTCCTAGTGTACCAAATTGCCCACAAAATCACAAACACCATTGCTCTAGAATCCTTATCTTTTATGTCAATCACAAACTCCACCCACTGCTTAAAATTATCAAAATTGAAATTATTAAATCTTAGGCTTAGCAAGGATGCAGACCACACTTCCTGAGCCTCTCTGCAAGTTACAAGCGCATGTATGATTTTTTCGTCCTCCAACTTGCACATGGGACATAGGGAGTCCACTTAAATATTCTTTTTCCTTAAATTCAACCTGACTTGGAGGATATTTGAAGAAGCTCGCTAGGCCAAATTTTTGCATTTTGGTGATGCATCTCCTATCCATATGCTCTTGCACAAGACCTCCCCCCTTTTCTTATAGTTGATTTTGTTGGGTTCCATCTTGAATTAGCCACTAAATATCCAGATTTAACGATATAGATTCCACTGGATGTGTGTTCCCCAAACAAACTGTTTGTCTCCTCCATGGTCCACCTAAGTGGGATAGATTCAATACATTCCACTATTGAAATATAAAAAAAAATGGGACAACAACTCCTTATTCCAGGAAAATTTGTCACGCTTCATCAACTCACTGATCTTTATTTTTTCTGAAACCTTAGTGGCTTCATGGGCTAGAACTCAACTCCTTGGAATTTTGGGGATCCATTTATTTCCTTTAAAGTGAACAACCCTTCCATCGCCAATACTCCACATACAACCTTCCTCCAAGATACGTTTCGCTTCCAATATACTAGCCCAACTGAAGCTCGACATGTATCCTTTCCGTGCTTCTCATAAAGACCCATGAGGATGATATTTAGATTTCATAAGCATAGCTTGCAAGGATGTCTCCTATGTCATAAGCTGCCACCACTGTTTTGCAACCAAAGCTTTGTTAAAAGCTTTAACATATCTAAAACTAAAACCTCCTCTTGTTTATTTCTGTGGTCCCCATTGTTATCAATATCCATCCTTTCGTCTTCCGTTTCCCCAACTCTATTTCTGGCCCTTTTTCATTCCCCCCCTACTTAGACCATGGTGCTTCCATTTTTTTAAGTGCCGATATTTCCTCCTATAACAGGGCAAGAGACAAGAATATTCACAATCTTGGGGACCTACGCGTCATGTATATGTGTCTATTCTTTGATTTCAATGCTTGCCTTTTGTTTTTCTGCCACCTCCTTAGAATTAGCACTTGTTGACCTAGTGCCTTCTTTTTCCTCTACCACCTTCTCCTTTACCACTTCATTCTTCTTGTTGTAACTCTCCTCATTGGAAAATTGGAATTTTAATAGTGAATCAGCTATGTCTTCAATTTATACGTCCACCTCTTACCTATTATCAAGGCCCTCATTTTCTCCTTCTCCCCTTCTTTTTTTAGTTTCCTCCTAACCTTTTCAACAAACATCTCCTTACTGATTCCTCCAATCACCATATTCTTTTTTGGGGACACCCTAAGCTAAGGACCAAAAGGTAAGTCCTCTCCTCCTTCATTAGTGTGTTCTTCATCTCGCAATTCACAGAGTCTTAGTTGGTGATCTAGACATCCGCACCCATAACAATAGTTACATAACCTCTCGTACTTGAATCACACTCTAATAGGGTTCTTCTTTGCAAATTTCACGTTCAAACATGTTCGTAATGATTTTGTCATGTCCAATTTCACATGAACCCTAATAGATCTCCCTATCCTATTCTCCTATGATTCATCCCACACCATATACTCCCCTATAGTATTAGCAATGCACACCGCCACTGCCTTCATTCTTTGGCTGATTGGGATATCATAAATCCTAACCCAAAAAGGGCACTTAGAAAGGTCCAACATATCTGGATTCTCACCCTTCTCTATCTTCTCAATGATCACCAAATTACGGTTAAAATTCCATGGGGCCATTTTAAGGATGAGTTCCATATCTTTCTTTTGAAAAAAAATCTAAAAGAGTATGGTTTTTGTCTATGTCTCTAACCTCCATACCCCAATTTGCCATGAAAGCCTGCACTATTATGTTTTTGAAAGTTTTTGCATTCACCGATCTTTGCGAAAGGACCTTTTCAACAAACCAATAATCCTCCACTGTCTCACTTCCACCTTGGTTCTCCTCCTCTTCTTTTGGTAACACGACAATCTCCTCCTCCTCTCCTCCATCAACCTTCTCTCGCCTTCCTTCCATATTCCTTTACTCTATTTGCAACCCACATCTCCTTACTCCTCTCCAACATCACACCAAGCAAGGGTACAAAACCTCCAAAAAAGATCACTTACTATTAGTGAAAGACCAAAGAGAAAACTTTAGGAAGCCTTGGCGACTCTTTTTAGGGTTTCGATAGAAACCCTAACAGAGCATGCATGCAGATATGTGAGTGGTGATTTGTATCTTTTGAAGTTCAATAAAAATTCTTAATTTAATGGTTGGATTGTTAAAATATAATAAAAAAAATAGAAAGAATCATTATTGAGTAGAGTAATTCGTATTGGAGTAAATTGATATCACCCTAGAAATAAATAGATATGAGACATATTTAGTAAGAAAAATAAACTATTTTTATGTAAGAGTGAAAAAAATAATTCTAAACTATGCAATTATATTATACATGAATGGTGATTCATTTTTTTTAGAATCACATAATGGCTTTATAAAAAACTTACATGATACTCAATGAATATAGATTAGTTGACAACACACTTTGAGTTTGTGGGAGATGATTTGAGTTTGATTCTCTCATAATACATCATTGGAGAGGGATAAAGAGCTTTAAGGATGAATAAGTTCCGGATCAAGGATTAGTCTCATAGTTGACTCAAATGATCGAAACTTATAAGAATATCTTAAAATCTCACTGAGAAGGCAAAAACCCTAATTATGTTGGTTTTAAAAAAAAACTTGCTTGATGTGTTTGAATGTTGATTATTTATGATAATATCTAATTATCAATATTTATTTCTTGCTAAAAATATACTCACACGGCTTTTCTAGAAAGTCATATCACTTATCCGTAATAGTGTGAAAAGAAAGCCTAACTCCAAGAAGTTGTTTAAGGATAGTGGCGTTGAGTTTCTTGACCCTTTGCCTTAGGATTAGTCAGTTCTATTTCTCGATAGAGGCAAGGGATATAACTCAGCGGTAGAGTGTCACCTTGACGTGATGGAAGTTATCAGTTCGAGCCTGATTATCCTTAAACCCAATGTAAGTTTTTCTATTTGTATGCCGTGATCGAATAATAATTGAGAATGGATAAGAGGCTTGTGGAATTACATGAGGGGTGGGAGGGCTATATTTCTGGGAGCGAACTCCAGTCGAATATAAAAAAAATAAAAATTAATCTTGATTATATATTGGTCTGTGTGTGTCTATATATATATATATATATATATATATATATATATATAGAGAGAGAGAGAGAGAGAGAGAGAGAGAGAGAGAGAGAGAGAGAGAGAGGCAGGCTCAAACGTGTAATTAAACTTTAGTAGTCTCCTTTTGGACCACATAAATCCAATGTAACAGGAGGGACAATAATAGACTTTTTGCAATAAAATTAAACCATTTTATAGTTGTTATGCACTGTTCTCATACACAGGCTGTATTCATAAAATATTTAATTTATATATAATGGTTATAAATAAATATAAGAAGAAGTTAGGATGGTACTGTGTTGTCATCTAGTGTTCATTTATGTCTATTTCTCTTCATTTTCCAACCTTTTTCATGTCATGTAATTGTAAAGTATAACCTTGTGCGCATGCGGATGTGCCCACCAAAGCCCAACGATAGAGAAGAGACCAAATGGCCATGCCATGTTTAAATTTGATCAAACTAAAATAAGCAAACATCTCACTCATATCATACGAGAAATTTTTAACACGAAATATTATGAGTGGTTAAGGCAAATTATTTTAGGTTTGGTTTGGCCGGGCATATTTTGTTATTCAGAACTTTTTAACCGCTTCAATCTCAGCTATAAAATTAATTTTTAATTTTTTCATCATCATAATATATATATATATATATTATTTTTATCCATATTTTTTGAATTTATTAGTAAAACGTTAATTTTTTTAATTTCTAATTTATATATCAATATCTTTTTATCATTGCTTTTTTATTATTTAAACATGATTTTACCATAACATCATATTTCTGTATTTAATACGGGGATGAGAAGATGGATAACGTTCCAGATGTGTGTGAATACTCTAATACGTATTTTTGTTGATTTCTTTAGGGAAATTTCTTTTTTCCTTTCTGGCTCCCACTAAGATAATCAAGAAATGAAGTATACTAATTGTATATTCAAAATCACATTGGAGTAATTTAGAAAGTTTAATTAAACTATGTATCCTTACAAAAGCAGGTTATATTTAAACACTAGCTTGTACGTGTAAGTGCATCTTTAATTGAAATTGATCATAGATGAGATGGAATATTAGATACTTCTAGAAGTTTATGTTTCCAATGCGATAAGTTATGCAATGTATATTGTCCAAATCTACATGACAAATTGACAAGTTGAATCTTTTTCTAGAGAAATGGGTAGGGATAGCTACAATTGTACAGAGATCTTTAGGTAGCTTCTTCGATCACCAATACTCCAACCAACAGTAGAAAATGGGAGTTGCAGATTTATCGTTCAGTGAAGAAAATGCATCTCTTTTTCGACGATTTGGGGGGCAGGGGGGACGTAGCTAACATGTATTTGTTTGCATCTAAAATTATGTGACGACATATAGTATGAATGCATATATAATTATTTTTTTATTATTTTCAACCTCTTTCTACTATGTTATTTTAACTTACAAGATATTTTTTTAAAGAAGAAAATAGAATAAATTTGAATAAGTAAATATAAGATCCTCAACTAAAAGTTCTATAGTTCTTAAATATGTTAGATGTAGTAGTAGATTTAGGGGTGTTCACAAGTACGAGTAATCTATAAATCTAAATTGACTTAAAGTGATCCGAACAGTTTGGATTGAGTCATTTATGTATTTGCGTCAAAATCGAACTAAACCGATCAAAACCGTTCATGTTACAGGTTGGGTCACGAGTTTAGATCAATATATCTGATCAAAATCGAACTAAACCGATCAAAACTTTTAGAGTTGTTTGATTTGACTTTAAATAATGCTAATATTGAAACTTCAAGTGTTTGAAACTTCAAATGTTTATAATATTAATGAATCATATTTTGTTCATTTGTTTCAACAAATCTGGTTGCACCAAAATTTATTATAAGAAATTAGTTAGTAATAAATATTTGTGATTCAGACTATTATGATAAATATCATGGAATAATATTTTGTTTTAATTTGTATTAGTCTATATTATATTGATGATATTAAATGAATCAATTTTACTACTCTCAGATATTTGATAATATTGTGTTAGAATAAATAATCATTTTCATCCCTGAATGTGTAGAGCATTGACAAATTCATCCCCAAAAGATGAAAATTCAAAATTGTCCCTAAAAGTGAAAAAAATGCGAAAATTCATAAGTGTTAATGAAAGAGCTTATGTGACATAGAAGGACGAAAATGTCACAAAAATTGTTGCCAATATGGTTGCCAACATGGCTGCTAAATAGATTGGACCAAAATGTTAGTAAATTTTCATTAGACCAAAATGTCAGTAAGTTTCCATTAGACTGATTTGTCAGACCCCAAATTTCGTTTTATTTAAGGATAAAATATAATTTAATCTTCATCTTTTTTTTGTCTTAACCTGTAAAATATAATTTAATTCTTCCATTGGATCAATACACTTGATTTTGTTCTAACCTATAATTTAATACCAACACACTTGATTTTGTTCTAATCTATAATTAAGAAAGTTTCTTTTAAAAAATGGACTTACCAGCTTAAAGGACAACAATAAATTAAGCGCATACCTGACATTGTTAAGTGTCAACTTTTCACTCAAATATGACTTATTCTAACACATAAGGATTTTCAAAATCCACTAAATAAAAGGGACACTAAAATTTGAATTTCCATCTTTCGGAGACTAATTTGTCATATCTCTATATATTCAGGGATGAAAATGACTATTTACCCTATTGTGTTAATTGTATTGAACATTTGGATGAATCATGATATAAAATTTGGACGAAAAAAATTAAATAAGTAACCTGTTAGTCCAAATCGAACCAAATCATTCATGAATGAGTTGGATTAGGTTAAATTTTAAAAAAAAAAATTATGAAAATCGAATCAAATTGAACTGATAAAATTTGATTGGACTGAGTCCTAAATTTTGTTAAAATCGGCCCAAACCAACCACAGACTCCCCTAAATAGATTATTAGATGCCACCACTAGTTTTTCATGTAACAAACTTAATTTTTACTTTAAGAAAAACATAATTTTGAGAAACATGATCTCATGGACACTAGGATAATCTTTTTCTTCTTTTTTTATCTTGCTTACTTTCGATTTTCTAAACAGATTAGAAAAATGTGAAATAAGACGACATAAAGAGTGTTTATTTTTTTTTTTAAAATAGTAGTTTCAGAATTGATGTGATCGATAAGGCTTTCTTTATCAATTATAATCACAACTTAAAGTAGAAAATATTCTGCATCATTACTCTCAAACACCATTTACAAGAGACAGATTTTGAAACATTATAAAAGAGAGAAAGAATATTATCTCGTGAAAGAGTGATGAAGGTGCATCTCTTGAGGCTAGTGTTTAAATGAAAGGCAAACACACTAATAAAAAACACATATTCAAATAAGCGAAAAGGAGTGATATATAATGAAGAAACATAGATCGAGTCATAATTATAAATATGAAGATCGAGGGTACATTAGTCTAATTATCCTTTCCAAGACACTTTGAGAAGAGTATTTTTAATTTTAAATTGAAGATATACATCTTAATGTCATTGATCTTTTTTCGTACATAGTATGAGTTCAATTTTGATTTTGTCTCACTCTTTATATATCTTTTCATTTTTTGCTTTTCTAAATGGTCTTTGTTCTGAATGTATTCTACTTTTAAATCCTAGCTTCATAAAATGTTCTTTATGCACGAACCTTATTCACTCTTTTATGAGGACAATCTTATTTCGGATTATGATTCAATTTTCAAACCCTAGTCTCCTTTGTTTCAAATTTTAACCATTTTTGTTTATCTCTCATAGGTGGTGATGTGTGTGTTTTGATTATAGGTTCTAATTAGAGATGATAATGAGTGAGATCTTCGTAAGATAGGAAAAATAATTTTACCTCAATTTAATGGTACCAGCAAAAAAACACGCACACACATATAAATTATTTAAATATATTTTTTATCTTATTTAAATTGTGAAAGTTTTTATTTTGATCTTTGTAATATTTTTTATATTTATTTTTTATCCCTTTAAGATTTGAAATTACTATTGATCCTTGGGAAATGAGATAATTTTAGTTTTGGTCAATGTAAAACATTTTTTTTCATTCCTCTAAAATCTCAAATCACTGTTTTTTACCTTTAACCAATCATTTAAAGGCAAATAATTAATAACATTCACTTAAGGGATTTAGAAATTTTTAGAGGTTTGACGCACATGTTGATATGATATCACAATCATTAATTGGTTTCATCACTTGGATGATTATTACTTGTCTTTTTTTCTTAAATACATGAATAGTTAACGAACGTTATATGACAATAGGGAGTAGAAACAATAATTTCACATTTTTGAGAATGAAAACCAAAGAAAAAATTATTACAAAGACTAAAATCGGAACTAAAATCAAAACTCGCTCGTTTTGTTGAGATTAATGAAAATATAATTTGACACACACATATATAATATTAATTATTAATTTTATAATTTATTTTCATTATTGTCTCCCCCACTAAATCTTATCTATTTAATTTATTATTATTTAATATTAGGATATTTATCATTAATAATGAAATATTTTTATTCTAATTAAGTTTTAATTTCTACATCTTAGCTTGTTCAAGTTTAATTTGAAGAAAAAAAAACCTATGCTATGCCTGTTTAATTTTTTATGTGAAAAATATTTAAATTTAAAAATATTAATCTTCACATGTGAATACTAGCAGATGAAGTTCAAGTTTTGGAATTAGTTGATCTTGAAGAATTAAAATATTATATATTATAATTATGCTAAACGATTATGTTATTGATGTTGTATGTTTTGTTTGGATTATTAATTAATTTTATACTTAAATGAAGTATAGGTAGTAGGTATGGATATGAATATGAATATATACATATCCAATAGGTATAAAAATAGGGATTAAAGTTATTACTCTCGTACAGATATTTTTATTTCTTTTTCAAATGTGGATACAAAGACATATACTGTATATATGGTAAATTATCCATACTCTATCCCTTTTCATCTCTAAAGTAGAAAGTGGCATTTGAAAGATTGGCTCCAACTTATGTAGGCCAAATCAATGCTAAAGTGAATCATTGATGCCATCGACAACATTAAATTTTCGATTCTATTTCAACTTTTTCTTGTTGTGTGAATGAATTTGTCATTATATAACGATAAAAAAAATATTTAAAACTTAATTATCAAATTTTAATTAAAATTTTACAGTTGATAAAAAATAAAATAAAAATTAATGAATTATATTGAATTAAATTTTAAATATAAATATAAATATAAATTTCACCAAAAATCTCAAAAATTTATACGCTCACCGACTTTGAGATTGACTGATAAGGAACAACACGTAAATATCGACTCAATCAACATGACATTTTCAATAAAATATAGAGAGAGTAATTAATAAGAAAAAGTTCCTCTCCTATATTCAGATATTGTTCAAAATTCAAATTAATTTGTCCTTGTCTGCTGAAAAAAAGATGTGAATGAAATTCAGATGTAAAAATTGAGAGGTTGAGAGACAGAGAAAAAACTAGATCGAGCATGTCAGCAGGGATGGGTTTACATTAAGTAGTGACGGAAAAGTGGGGAAAGAAGGATATCCTAGGAGGGTTGACTATTTGTGATACTAATTAATAACCCCAAAATATGAGAAAAGTCAAATGCATTTGAAATTGACTGATGAATAATTTAATGTGGTCTCTTAACTTGAGAATCACTTGTGTTAATCTTTTAATAAATTTTTTTATTAACCATTAACTTAGGATAATATTTAATAAATTAATACATAAAGCTTATTATGGTAAAATTAAAATACCGATAATATTAAATATTATTAAATTAAAATTTTCTATGTTTTAATAAGAAGAAAGTCTTATATCACTTGAGAGTTGATGTTAAAGATAATTTATAAGCACTTTTTTTTTCAATCTCTCAAGATATCTTTTAACAAGGTAAAAAATGTGATGGTTTCTTAGATGTTTGTGGGGTTGAAATATCAACCCTAGAAAGAGAACTTATGTCACTCTTGCCTCTTAGTTTCAACTTAAGAGGTTATTTCATCAACCACAAAGCCTAGCATCGTTAAGGAGAGTTGAGGAGGGTAGTTTATAAACATATTCTTCCTTGATTCCAATGAGGCGCCTTTGGATGGTGCTAATGATGCATGTAGACTTAATATCGGAATAGTTAACAAAATTAATTAGTGAGAAATTACTCTTTTGTTAAAGATAAATATAAATATGGGATTCATTTGTTATATTTTTTAATCAAATAATACTTTTTTTAATAGAATAATTACTTTTTTTTAGTTCTCCATATGTTTGTTTTATCTTTTCAAAATAATTAGAGACCGATGATATAAAATTAAAATAAAAAGTTACTTTAAATAACATTTATATCATTAGTTTGAATGAAACTAGATTCACATCTATTAAATAAATTTTTAGCCTTGAACTTGAATTTTGTAAATGAAAAAAACATGATTGAAAATGAAAATTTTCCTAAGATAACCAATTAAATTCTTAGAAATGAATCATTAATCAAGCTTTACGTATGTTATGATAAAAAAAAAAACTTATAAATTGCATCGTTTAAAATAAAAGTAATTTTCATGATGGTAAGGAAATGAAGTAAAAAAAAATGATGGTAAGCAAACATTAATAGCTTCTTCTACCTTTTTAAAAGGAAAAAAAATAAAATAATCACTCTAAAAAATATAAAATTTAATTTTAGTCATTCTTAAATTTTTTGTCCACTTTTTATCTCTCTAATTTTAAAATGTCATTTTTTCGTCTAAAATGTATCAATATCACTTCAAAACATAAAAATGGTGAATTTAAAATTTAGAAAGACGAAAAACGAACATTTCAAGAATTAGAAAGACAGGAAACACTATAAAAACTTATGGACAAAAAACCTTGTACCGTAGGTATCTGCACGCTGAGATATTTATGGTTGCTAACTTCATCGATCTTCCCATGTCACCTCCCGTTATTTCTGAATTGTATGCATGCTTACTTGAGGGATAAGACCACACCCATCAATTTATATATAATTCAATTCACTCTTTTAAACCTATTATATTATAAAAGACAAAACAGAACAATTATTATAAAAATTATGTGCTGTAATTACAATGATGAATATTCTGATCAATTTAATTTTGATGATTTATGTCAAAACTAAAATTTATCCTACTAGCATCCCTATATGCCTTATTTAATTATATGTTAGATTATATAACAATAAAAACTACTTATTTAATCATACATAAAAATATACTACCTCCGTCTTCTTGTTCTTTTTATAATAAATAAATGATAACATATTTTACATTATAAAGTATTTTTTTTTAATAAAAGGATGGAGGTTGTATGTGCCTAAAAGTATATATGAAAAAACATTAAAAAACATATATCCAGATAATATGTTTAACACAACCTCGTGTTTCTCACTTGCGAGTGTTCTATGCGTGTGGGAAGGGAAGAGAATGAAAAAAAATTAAAAATAGTAAAAACAATGAGAAGATGAACTCTAAATTCGTGAATAATTATGAATTATTAGTTAAATTAATTTAATGAATTATATATTAAAATAAGACACCGATATTTTTGATCTGTATGATAATTATTACAAAATAATTCATAAGAGACTGAGTTCAAATCACGATAACATTCAAAATATATTAAAATAGAATTATATTACTTCATTGTCACCCTTTATAGAGTTCACCTGCAATCAACAGATTTTATTGATGGACTTATATATATAGAAGAGATTCTGGGATATATACTAATTTATTCAAGTCAAACAATCAATGATAAGATCAATCGAAGAGGTTCATTCTCATGCTCTTGTGTTTGTTAATATACAGCATCATGTGACGTTCAAGTTATATATATCACCATGCCCGATTAAAAATTCTCCAGTTCACGCATTGTATTCAAATTATTTTGCTTGAACTTTCCAAGTTTTTCAAAAAGGTGAAAGAGTTGACATATTGCGTTAATTTGTTATATTATTGTTGATGTTATCATGCGTGTGATCAGACGCAAAACTACAATTTTGGAATGCCTAATTACTCTTGGTTTGTGATTCTATATATTAATTTGACATTGACACGTAGCGGGTGATCAATTCCACCACATGCATGTATCATGTGCTGCATGCAAACGTGTCAAAAATCCATCTGTAATACATAGGTTTTCAAAATCTATGAGGGGATATGTTATACCTGCTTGACATGATGATTATGTTATAAGTTTTTTTCTGATAATTTTTAATTGATCAAAATAATAGTCAACGAATCAACAAATAAAAGGTTTTAAGTGCAAAATATAGAGCTTAATATATTTTTTGGTGTTGAGATCATAATTTATTAGAACAAAAAGACAAACATTTGTAATTTATAATAATTTTTTAACAATAACTCAGCAAAACCGCATATAATAAAATATTACATCTTAGTTTAATCTAAAAAGGGAGGTGTTGAAATAGGCAAGTTTAATTAGTTTTTGTAATCAATAGTGTTTAAAAATCTATCGTTGATTTATAACTACGACTGCTTCACACCACTCGTCGTATTTATTTAACACAACTAAGTCAAAATTGTTTAATGGAATACATAAGCAGGGTTTAGTGGATTAAATAAAATTTTATTTTCTTTAAATGTCGCAGAGCCAAAGTTCGTCTTAAGAGCAAGTAATAGACATGTGATGGGAAAGACCAAAATGTCATTAATCAACAACATAAATCACCATAAAGAATTCTAAATTACTTTTGATATTAAATTAATAACCCAAAAAATAAGGCATTGATAGTTTGACTTTGAAAATTACTATTCTACATGGCCCTCTTTCAACAAACTGAGTACGAATGTGTGTGTGTATATATATATATATATATATATATATATATATATATATATATATATATATAGTTATTATATTATTATTTTTATAAAAAAAAAACTAGCATATGACTATTTAATTGATTTTGGGTGTATTTTGATTATATTATAGGTTTTTTGATTTTTTTGTTTTAATAAATTTTTCAGAAGTTATGTTCTTTCTAACTTTTAAAAAGTTAAATAAAATCATATGAATTAATGCATATATCAATATAAAAAAAATTAGTTGTTGGATTTGTCTCTGTTAATCTCTTAATGCAAATGTTGTCTAACAGAAATTGAAATATTAGTAATATGTTATACTAATAGCTAATTTTGTAGGAATTTTTTTTGGGAATAAGAAAATAAGAAAATGACATTTATTATCAGCATACTATATTATAAGTAGAATATATTATTAGTATAAATTATTATTTTCATTTCTTGTTTGCAACGAGACATTAGTTTCTTGCATTGTAATTGACTTGAAGGAAGTGATTAATTAATGGACATTGCTAAAATAAATTTATTTACTATTTAACAATGCCACGATAATATATATTCAACTTTAATAAAAATGCAACCCTACAAGAAGGAACCCCCCTAGAAATGCAATACAAAACTTTAAAATATATCACGTAACAATTTAATCATTTATGATAATTATAGTATGAGAATAAATGATCAAGTGATCGTCTAATGATCCTTATTAATCTCGTTCTTCGTATGAAAAAAAGTTAAACTTTTAAACAATGTGAGAGAGTCTATGTATTGTCTTCAAAAGTGATTGCAGCATCAACATTGACAGAAACAGTAAAAAAAGAACAAATAATCTACTGAAAGAAAAATAGAAATTTATGATTTGGGGACCATTAGAGTTGAAGACTTTTTTTTCCTGTATTTCCTCCATTCTGAATGCATGGATGAGTTAGTTTAAGGTGGGTGGCAGCCTCATTAATGTAAAGGCTTGACTTACACCATCAAACCTACTCAACACATAGTTGAAATGTCCAAACAATACATTTCCAATAGCCAGAAAATTCTATATCTTTTGTCTGAATTTGTCACCAACTGTTCATCTTGACCCAAACCTCAGATTAATTATAACACAGAATTGGATCTTGCTGTTTCTGTCCGAAAATGAGTTGCTACTTCTACTTTCGTGTCAGCTAGAGAGGTGAGGCATAAAGTGGAGTGATGGAAGGCTAAAAGAAAACAAGTAAAATAAAAAATGACATAACAAAGTGTTGTATAATTGACAGATAGTCACACTTCTTAAACATATTGTCAGAAATTTGATCTTCAACTCTAAGTATGAAATCCATTAGTTAAAAAAAAATATATCCTTAAATGAATCTTTATATTTCAAGAAATTAATCTTTAACTATTATACCTTTGAACTATAAAAAATGAAAATTGGGCAGGATCAAGAGTTGTCC
Source organism: Glycine tomentella (assembly GCA_007407185.1). Taxonomy (NCBI): domain Eukaryota; kingdom Viridiplantae; phylum Streptophyta; class Magnoliopsida; order Fabales; family Fabaceae; genus Glycine; species Glycine tomentella. The sequence continues at coordinate 902,551 of PYAF01004812.1, read as the reverse complement.
TACATAATTGCATTAAAAACATAAAGAAATTAACAGAATCTGTACGGAAATGGGAGTAACACAAGGAAAAAGGTTCTTTACTTCACTTTTGGCTTTTGTCATGCCTAAGGGTCGCTTGTGTGGTTATATTATATCTATCTCTCTATGATTAATTAATTAGCCTAATTAAGGGCCCTTTTTTTTTATTTTCTTTCTCTTGAACAGTCTCAGTCCCCTCTCCCTACAGAAACACCTATCCATCATACATGTACGGTCAACCAAACTCCAACTCTTACGTGTATCCGTATACACTCTTGTGACACGTGCTCTCTCTCTCTCTCTCTCTCTCTCTCTCTCTCTCTCTTATTGACAGAATTAAATTAGACCAAAAACTTGAATGAGCTGGAGGGAGATTCCGTGTGTGGAAATCGAGCTGTAATTGAAAGCCTCCCTTTCTTTTTCCCTCCTTCCCACCCTCTTCCTGCTTTATTTGCTTCCACTCTAGTAATTTAAGAGCCTATAAATACCTCAAATGTTCAACTTCTTTTGTCACACACCCTCTTCTCCTTCTTATTCTTTCTTCTTCTCCTTCTTATTCTTTGTTACCCTTCACCTATTACAAGCCACACACACTAACACATAAAAACATGGAACTAAACACCATGTTTTGCTTGTGTACTTCTTTTCTCTTAATTGTTCTCTTCAGGACACTCATCAAACCTTATTATGTCTCCAAACGCCGTGACTTGCCACTCCCACCTGGCTCCATGGGTTGGCCTTACATAGGAGAAACCTTTCAAATGTATTCTCAAGACCCAAATGTCTTCTTTGCCTCAAAAATAAAAAGGTTCAATTCTTTCACTTTGTTCAACCACTTCATGATGGACAAACAAACAAATTTCTCTTACACACATCAATTTTTTTTGTTATCTAGGTTTGGCTCTATGTTCAAGTCCCACATTCTAGGTTGTCCCTGCGTGCTGATTTCCAGCCCCGAGGCTGCAAAGTTTGTGCTCAACAAAGCTCAACTCTTCAAGCCAACATTCCCAGCAAGCAAAGAGAGGATGTTGGGAAAACAAGCTATCTTCTTTCACCAAGGAGAGTACCATGCTAACTTGAGAAGGCTTGTCCTTCGCACCTTCATGCCCGAAGCCATAAAAAACATCGTACCTGACATTGAATCCATTGCTCAAGATTGCTTAAAGTCTTGGGAAGGCCGTCTGATCACCACTTTCCTTGAAATGAAAACGGTGAGTCCACCAAAACAGAGCTCCTCTGCTTTCCTCTGTTCATTCTCCTTCAAAAACATAAACAATACCAATAATAATAATAATAAAAAATTACCCATTTCTAATTTCTCGTTGGTTTTTTAACAAAATAACAAAATGGGGTTTTTACGGTTTGCGATTTTGGGTCTCCTGCAGTTCACCTTCAACGTTGCTCTGCTTTCAATTTTCGGGAAAGAAGAGATTCTGTACAGAGATGCTCTGAAACGGTGCTACTACACTCTGGAGCAAGGGTACAACTCAATGCCCATAAACGTTCCAGGGACACTGTTCCACAAGGCGATGAAGGCAAGGAAGGAGCTTGCACAAATCGTGGCCCAAATAATCTCGAGCAGGAGGCAGAGGAAGCAGGATTTTTACAAGGACCTTTTGGGTTCATTCATGGATGAGAAATCAGGGCTCACCGACGAGCAGATAGCGGATAATGTAATTGGCGTCATATTCGCAGCTCGTGACACTACCGCCAGTGTGCTGACGTGGATCGTGAAGTACCTTGGTGAAAACCCCAGTGTCCTAGAAGCTGTTACTGTAAGTGTCTTCTGGGTCCTACCACCACCACCACCACCCTTGTTTTTTCCTTTGTCAATTTTTGAGGCCATAAAGATAGTAAAAAGTAGTTCAAAATGATTCTTGGGAGACCTTAAAAGTGAAAGCGATAGGTAATATGACCCTAAAAAAAGGAAAAATAGGAAGAAATAAAAGATGTCAATTGGGTGTATGCATCGTTCATACTTCATACATGCATATATCATTCTTCAAAGTTGTTTGGCCCCTTAGCCTTGCCTTACAATTTTTTTTTAAATTTTTTTGGACTTCACAGGAGGAACAAGAGTGCATATTGAAGAGCAAGGAAGAAAGTGGAGAAGATAAGGGTCTAAATTGGGAAGATGCAAAAAAGATGCCAATAACTTCAAGGGTCATTCAGGAGACTCTAAGAGTTGCTTCAATTTTGTCTTTTACTTTCAGAGAAGCAGTAGAGGATGTTGAATACCAAGGTCAATAACCAAATCTGATATGATACCTTATTTTTAATTTTTAACACAAGGTCTCCTTTCCTTTTTTCACTTAAGCTCACAGATTCTATGTTGGTTATTGTTCTTCTTTAGGGTATCTTATTCCAAAAGGGTGGAAAGTGCTACCTCTATTTAGGAACATACACCACAGTCCAGACAACTTTAAGGAGCCAGAAAAATTTGATCCCTCAAGATTTGAGGTAATTATTGTGCTGAAACCATGTTTTACCTACCAACCTCAGTTTTGTTGCTATTCATGTGGGATACCAAGTCCAAGACCTTGACAGATTCTGTTTAATTATTTGCCAGGCTGCTCCAAAGCCCAACACTTTTATGCCATTTGGCAGTGGGATCCACATGTGTCCAGGGAATGAATTAGCCAAGTTGGAGATTTTGGTCCTCCTACATCATCTGACCACAAAGTACAGGTTGGTAAACCTTAATCACCAGTAACAACAGTGTCTCTCATTGCAACAAACCCTTTTTTAGCCATAGGCTTTGAATAGAGACATTTTCCAAATTAGGGGGGTTTAGAATGTTGTTTCTAACGTAGTGCTGCTTTTTTTTTTTTTTTTTTCTGGTGCAGGTGGTCTGTTGTGGGTGCAAAGAATGGGATTCAATATGGCCCTTTTGCTCTTCCCCAAAACGGCTTACCCATCACATTATTTCCCAAGAACAAGTAGATAATCACACATCCAATACAACCCTGGCTTCATAGTAGCTTTCTAAATATGGAAAGAATTGCTTCATAGCTCTCAAAATTGGTTTCCACAGATAATGATAAAGACACAGACCATATTGCAATTGGATAACCAAAGGGAGATCAACTTTTCCCTTCTTTTTTGGCCAAGAGAAACCCAAAGGGGTAGTCTTGACAAATAGCATACAAACAGGAATGTCAAGTGTATATAGAGGAGGTTTCACAGCCTGAGCAGATAGTATTAAGTTCTTTTCATTTTCTTATTTTTTTATCCTTCAAATATGAGGAAAAGTCCTCATAAGATTGTATTGATGCATTCAACTAATTAGTTCTGTATCCATGAGAATGCCGCAAGGCCAAAATAAAGTGAAACATTGGTTCTCAGATGAGTTTCAAATACCACAAAACTTTCTGGCAAATCTTAGGTAATACACTTTATAATCTTTAACAAAAATAATAACAATAATAATAATTGGGAGAAAAGAACAGAGGAAAAATGAAAAATAAAAGGTGTGGGAATGCCAATGAATCACGGCACCACAAAATGAAAAAAAAAAAAAAAATACGTGCGTCCCATCTTGCAAACATGCATTCAATTATTCAAATCTTGAATAACACGGATTTCTTGTACCTCATTTCAATCAAAGTCAGGTCCCCTAAGATCCGAACACATGTCGTTTTAATCATATAAGCGTTATCCAGCAGGTACTCTCCTACGTAAGTCTTCTACCAATTAATATCCTTTTTATCTCGTAAAAGTTAAAACCATCTATTTTTCTCAGGTTGACTCGAGCAACCAGAGTAAGCTTCGTTTTGTTAAACTCTCGAATCAAGTAGTGGTTGCAGCATTTTGTGAAATACTTCTAAGTACTACTAAGTAGTATATATCCTTATAGAAATATACTTAGAATAACATACACAACGAGAAAAATTGTAGAAATGTGTGTTTTATTGTAGTGTTGTAGAACAAATCCTACTTTGCTTCTGATTCTGATTTTGGTATTTAATGGTTACGTCGGTGCTACCATCCATCGTTCCTAATATTGTCTATGTTTGTAACAAGACAAACAGCCCTTTATTATGGCTTCAGAATTTATGCAGTTTGTGTTTCCAAAGTTGCTCATGAGTCACGAGTCACGAGCATGTCATAGTTATGTAACTATCTAATTCCACACTAGCTGTTCTTGGTGAAGAAATATCTATATGTTGGAAAGCTATTAAGTTAATTCATATGCTGTTTCCAACCATGACTTTCGTGGTAATATCTATTGATTTAGTTATATTATATGGGTTTGATATTTGATGTTGAGAAAATAAAATGGTAGGTTATGTGGGCCTTGAACTTGCACAACTTAGCTGTGATGTGGTTTGAAAGTTTCTGTACTATCAAACCACGGCACTAACTACAACCAAAAATCACATACATTCGTTCGAGTAAAATTAGATTTAATTTTTATAAGACAGGCTTAATTAATTTTATTAAATAGAAAAATTTTAAATTGAATCTTTTAGATATACAATATACATTTAGAGAGGAAATTTTAATATAAATATTTGTTAAAGAGTTTTTTTAATAGTTTTTTGAAATATTATTTGACCTAACATTTTATAATACTATCAATATCACGACATTAAGTAAACATCTAACACATCGTCGTTTTGGTATATGATTTTTATTAATTTAAGAATAAGAGTATCTTTTATATTTATTTATCTATTTTATTAAAATTTATTTAAGAAATTGTTTTCTCTTCATAAATATATTTTTTTTTCATACGCACGAATAAAAATTCAATTCATAACCAGACTACGAAAACATTGATGCATGGGAATTGAAGCAGTCCAAGGTTAGCATTCAGGGAACAAAGTCTGCGATGGAAGGATAAAGGCATTGAATACTGCAAAGTGGACTCTTGATGATAACTATATATGTTGATTTTTGGACTTTTGATTCGTAGGGTGTGCTTCATTTAAAAGGAAGGAAACAGAGACAATCAAAATAAAAGATTTTTAAAAAATTAAAATAGAATATAAAGTATATAAGTTCAATAAAAATAAAAGTGTAATTTTTTTTAATATTATTTTCATATTAAAAACAAACATAACCGTAGTGAGTCATATGAGATATTTATGATGGAGGAACATCATTACGTTGGGATATTTATCACCTCAGGATAGAAATTAATACTCTCTCATGCGTAGCAAACGTCTTTTTACTAGCTGATGGGGTTACTTTCTATTTATACGGCTTGCATGTTTAATATTTTGTAACCTCATCTGTGGCAAGACTTTGTACGGGCTGTTATGTTTCTTATGTAAGTAGGTTTTGGCACCCTTTATGCCCTTCACATAAATACAATTGTCTTCTTCTTTTTCTGATAAAAAAACAAATCTACCAATCACACTATACCATTTGTGGATTATCTCAAACTATTAAAGTACACTAGCAAACACTTCTCAAGAGTCTTATCTCAGTCAACAAAAAATATAAGATGAATTAGATGATTAAAAAAGAAAAAAAATTGTAAATTCAATTTTTTTTAAACAAAAATTAATATTTATTAATTAAAAAAAATCTCAGTCAATAATGCAACTCAGACACGTCAACAATCTAGTCCCTATAGAACTATACACCATCCACATCCATTTAATTCAGACAGATGAAAATCATTACTTAGCATGAAGGTAATGGATCCAGGCAACCAACTCGAAATTAATGATAAAAGGCAAAAAGGAGAAACGGTTGCCTAGCTATATAATGTTATGAAGTGGTCTAAACTCAAACCATATATATGTCCTTTTCAATAGAAATATTCATAATCTTTTCAAGGACCGAAGAGATTGTGCATTATGACTTTGCAATGAGTTCTATAAGATCTTAGCCAAAAATGCTGACTCAGAGCTCTCTGCACTTTCACAACAAGAGCCCAAGTGTCCAACAGTGTTTTTTGACTTTGTTGTGAATTTAATTGCGAGATGTCCATAGATATGCTCAAGATACACTTCAAATCTATGACAGCTATACAAAATGACTCCTTAGTCAGTTTGTCCAGATCCTAGTTCTGCCATATCTGGGATATGGATACAATACACTATATAGCACCATGTATTTGGTTCTTTAGACTATAGTTTTTAAATAAATGTTAAACGATGGGCAATGTATCAATATTATATATATATATATATATATATATTAATGCTGTGGATTGAATGAATCCAAGTATCTATATAACTGTTTGAGACCATAGTCCTTGAACTTTAGGTGAGGTCCTGGAGTTTCGGTGAGACGGTGTAGGAAGTCAATTCTAATAAAGTTTCAATTTTGTCGTTTAGTCCATTTTTCAATTAATTGAATGTCAAAGTATTCGAGAAGTACAACGAAAAATTCAAGAATGGAGGTCGAAGATTTATTTACAACTATCTATCATTGATTTTAGTTGTCGATTTTATGATGAACTCGTAGTTACATTACAAATATAAGAACATTATAGACATAAACCTTAATAGCAAAATAATATGGTAGTTCTAGTTGAAACTTGGAAAAGTTGGAACAACAAAATAGTAGCATCAGGCTCAAGAAAGAAGGAAGTAAATTTGCATTAAAAGAAATGTTCATATTTATTGTTTGATCGCATGTCAAACAAATTATTATCCAAGAAATATATTCATGAGAAATAAATAAAATAAAATAACCCAATATATATCTACTAAGTTTGAACGCAGAACATCGAGGAACACAGTTGGCGACGGAAGGGGCCCCTTCTTGGAGGTCCATATCTACCACACGGGGCAAGCCTATTGGGTTAATAAGTCTTGTTAACAAGTTGTTTGAAATTTCAATTAGTTGAATATGAGTGTAAAAGTTAAGGTTGAATAGTCTTACTTACATGATTAAGATTCACTATAATAATGATTCTAAATTAATTATATCAAAGAAGTGTTCACTCATGTGACTACGTTCTAGACACGTGTGCTCTGAAATTTCTCTATAGATGAATAGCCAAGAAGTTTACATGTTGTGTTGAGCTAAGAAATATGAGCTCGCATGAAGTTGTGCTGAGGTTGTTTAAGGTTTAGATGACATCATTTTGAATAATACTTTTTGTTTTGACTTATTTTTAATTATAACTTTTAATTTTTATGAACTTATAAATGTAATTTATTGTTAAACTTATATACAAGAAATTAATTAGGTGATGTATTATTCACAATATAAAATAATTTTATACAATTATTTAATCTAGGGAGGTGGTAACTGCAAGATCATTTAGTAAATTGTATTAGGGCTTCAAATTATTTAAGGCTTAAAATTTTCTATACTTTTAAAAAAATATATATATTAATATTAATTTGAATTATTATATATGTTATATATATGAGAAAAAATATTATATATTTATAGTGTAAAATTTTTACACAATTATACAATCATAATTTATCATATATGATAAATTTGTTAATTTTTAAAATAATTATCTTAAAGTAATTCAAATGATATATGTATTGAATATACGGTAAATCAATACATATGCATTAAACTTATTACATGTTACTATTTTTATTAGTACGACTGTAATTTTAAAATTGCATTAATTGAACAATTGAAAACTTCGAAAGAATATGAATAGAGAAGAATATTGTATTATTCTTGAAAATATTTCAAGTTTTATCAAGTATTATAATATCAAAGATTTAGATTTATTTTTAAAAATAAAGATATTGCATGAAATATAGAGAAAAGAAATTCGTATTTCACTAAAAAATATTCGTTATTTAAAAAAATATTCTTTTTCAAATATATATACATTATTTTTTAAAATGTTATTTGGTAATACTTGTAATTATTGTTATTGTTGAAAGTTGGTTTTGAAAATTAAAACTACTCAAAAATTTCTTTTATATTAACTATGTTAAAAGATAAATTAAATGTTTTTTATGGTTTTATGTATTGATAGTAGAAA
>PYAF01004812.1:880365-894512 GCA_007407185.1 Glycine tomentella | reverse complement strand
ATGTATTGATAGTAGAAATTTAGAAACACTTCATTATATAACTTTGAATAGTAATTTTTTAATTGATAAAAAATGAGATTGAACAAATTATATTAAATTAGTCTTTAAATATACTTGCCCAAAGCCTTGAAACATTTAACCATGACCTTGATCTAATCATAAATCATTATATATAATAAGTTTGTTAAATTTTACAATAATCAAGTTAAAATACATGATCATTAATATATATATATATATATATCTTTATATATATATATATGATACCTCATTTTTATAAATTAAAATCAACTTAATATAATTTTTTTAAAATATACTAAGATATAAATAATTTGATTACTTTGTTATTATTATTCACTTTTGACAAAATTTATTACAAACAATCTTTGATAATATGTAAATAAAATTTAATAATTGGATTGAAAAAATCATATTCTATATCAAGTTATTGATAGTAATTTTAGTTGTGTAAATTACACCAATATAATTTGATTCTTCCTCATATAATGATGAGAAAAAAGACAAAAATAAGAAATATAACAGATTATGTAATGGAAATTAAAAAACATAAAGGTTTAATTATTTAATTAGTCTCTATGGTTATAATTATAACCATAGAGACTAATTAAAATAAAAAGTTGTTATAACAACTTTTTATTTTAATTTCTATGCTTAAAAATATCCCATTTTAGTCCCTACTCATACTCTTTTCAAATGACATTATTGTTTCAAACTATTATGTGACAATTAAGTTGAGATAAATTATGAAATCTAATTTGTTGAATGTAAGCCGATGGCTATTCAATTCATACTGCTGTGTGTAACTTAGAAGCTTTGTATCTTATCTTATCTTGTACACAAAACTAGCACATGTTTACAACCGGGTGAAATCTGAGATCGAGAAAGAAGAGAATCTTTTTCCTCGTTTTGTTTTTGTTGTTGTCTACTTCTTCTTAAAATTAAGCTCTCTGCTCCTCTGGATTACAACAAGGACAAGAGCTAGGAGAAAATTATCGTTGCAAAGATGATGGTCCTAACCTAAGCTATGGTGGTGGACTGTGAAATGATGATCGAGTAGTGGAGCTCGTACTCTGTACTGAAGCAATAATGCTAATATGACGTGCTGTAGCCTCAACAGTGATATTTGGAACATGTGCACTCGCATGCACTTAATTGCCGCACCAGAGAAACCAAAAGCGGTGGAAGAAACAAGAGACACGTATATACTTTTCTCGTGTTAGGTTTCTTTCATCTACGAACTATTTTTCTAGTTATTGAAAACTTTGGATGAAGAAAAAATCATAACCTTATGTTCCCGTTATGCGCCGTTAAAGTTGAATCACATTTCACATATATATGCACAAATATCTAGCTACTAATGTTGTTCAAGTACTGATTGTTGAATGTTAGTTGTTAGAATTTTGGTAACAAGCATCACAGCATCTACATCATGCAATAATCAACATTCACATTTCCGTCAGAATTAATGTTGGCATTTGTGATAAATCCGGGATAACATATATATTTCTATGGTGGTTAATATATAAGCAAAAGGAACGAGGTACATAATTTTTGTTTTTTGTATTTCAAATGTTAGGAATCCATTATATCATACATTGGGACGTTTACAAAAGGCAACCCATTAGTGCACATAATAGGTTTACAAATGCAATACTCAAGCAATATTAATATAGTTTTGGCATGATAAAAAAGTTCTTTGCTTTTTGGTACATTTTAAACCACAGAAAGTGTTGTTGGAGCCATGAGAATAGATGGTCCTATGCAGAGTGAGTCCTTTGTTAAGATTGCTTTGTGAGAGAGTATTTGAACTTCGTAACAAGATGAAAGCGTACGTGGAAATGTGCACGAGAGGATGATTAACTTTGTATTGATCAGCATGCATATGAAAGCGTGCTAGACAGGGTTATACTGATACATCAAGGACCAAATCACCACTTTTTGCCCCGTGTTCTAAATTCATGCATGTGATCAATGCTATATATAAGGTTAAAAGATTTTCAGAGTCTCTGTAACATCTTATGCAGCGGACAAGCTTCTTGTCTTCGTTGAGGAGTCACAATCCGGTGTGAATCATGTGATTATGCTTTTCCTTAAAGAATGAAGAGAAAGGCCACTTCCCAACCTATGTCTCATAGCTGTGTTATCAAATTTTCTAATTTAATTGACATCCATTCAACTATTTAATTTAAAGAGTTGGGTGAAGATATGATCTTCTCCCTGCCTTATCACTACAAAAAAAAAAAAAAAATGCCATTCACTAATAGGCAAAAGGCAAAAATAAAAAGTGTTAGAATTATTTTCATTAATATCTCTTTGTTTAACAAATTAAACTATTATTAAATGCTAATAGAAATTCTCAATTTATATTAATATGAGATATTGAACCTATTTGGATATAAACTTCTCTATAAGCATTTCTAGAAGGAAAAAAAAAATGAAATGAGCTTCTCTATAAGTTAAAATGAGTTTTTTATTAGTTCATTTATAGATGTCATCTCATTTTTTAGAGAAATTATATTGATGAACTTCTAAAAATTAGGAGAACTTATTTTTACTTATGGAAAAAGTCATCTCATTTTTTCTTCTTAATTTCTTCTCCTATAAATGTTTTTAGAGAATCTTATCCAAACAAACCCATTGTATTATTAATATAATTTTTAATATTCATATTATTAGTTTAATTTTCACTAAACAAAAGCTATATCATCGAGGGTTGATCCAACGCCAAACTATTTTTGTGTTTTTTTTGCCCTACTCAACTGCTTTCACCGCTAGCGTAAAGAATAAAAAAGGCTCATTGGTAAAATTCATTTGGATTTCATTATTAAAAAGTTCCAAATGCACTCTAAAATGTGGAATTTGTACGTTAATGACATCTACCGTCACGTCGTTTTATATGCCCACTTATGTTTTGTAGTTCCAGAATGCCTAATACTTTTAGATCATGTACGGATAAAGTTACCTATAAATATTTTGAGAAGAAGAAAAAATAAAATACAATAAAATTTTTTATAAATTAAAATCAAATTATACACTTCAAATTTTTTAAAAATTAAATAAAAAAATTTCTATAAAAATTAAGTACACTGGTTAGTTTTAGTTTATAAAAGAGGAGAGAAAAGAAAACAAGATATACACCGATAAAATTTATTCACATGTTATTCATAACAATAATTATCCTAAAAGTCATACTAAAATTAATTTTAATTGGTTAAGAATATAAATTGTTTACAATAACCATGTCTATTTATTAAACTCAAATCATTTCACCTTCTTTATCTAAACAATTCTTAAATCCACAACTTTGATTCAGAATCTAAAAGCCAACCCTACATATGCATTCTATTTAATTGGCCTTTCGCTTCCGAGTGCATAAATTCCTAATACTACTACTACAAAATTCATAATCCAGGAGCTACATAATGCATATATGCTCATGTTAAATGAAGAGTTTTTTTTATAAAAAAATCACTAATTAAGAGTTTAATTTGATTCACTTTTTTTTGTTTGGGGGGGGGGGGGGGGGGGTGCATATAAAACTGTATATTATCATTTTTAAACTCAATTGATAATTCAGTACCTACATAATAATGCATGCTCATGTATATTTATTAAACTCAATTAATGTTACATCATCATTAAATCCTATGCTGTCATACCATTAAAGACCTTTAGTTATCACAATTAACTTTCAAAGACGTGGCAACCATATACAACTGAAACTGAATTAAAATCAACTGAATGATGTGAGCATGGATAGCTATAAGTAAACAATACTCAAAAGTCAAAACATGACGCCAATCATGAGCACAATGGTATTTCCATAAAGGAATAGAAGTGATGAACCTGTCCTCGTTAACACTCTAAATTTATTAGAAAAACAAATGACATTCACATCATCAAACTGATATTATTAACCGCAGTGTCAAACTTCTCATTGTTGAAAAAACACCTTATGGACATGGAAAACTGCACATAAATGTTTGAAACAAAAAAAAAATAAAAATAAAATACAGCTTTGGTACAACAACGATGACCAGGAACTTCCTACGTGTAAATAACAATATGGCCGAGTTGATGCGAGGAAACTCGTCCATTCTATTATAGCTACAAAAGCTATTCTGCAATGAGTTCAAGCTTTAACCTGGTTCTGCCATCATTCCAGGACATTGAATCACCCCATTCTAGGAGGCTGCATTTATCCATGCCTGATAATAACTTGTAATATTCAATTCCGCGTGTATATCAGACAGTAAACTATTTCAGGCAACTCGATAAAGCAGCAAAGTCGCTAGGCAATCTATCTTCAAGCATCATGATCTAGAATTGGCTTAGAAAAAAGATTAGCCAAGCAAGTCACTGAACAAGTTAGGATTCTGACTTGAGGGGTTCACACCCATCTGCCTCACTAAAGTATCCTTCTCCAAAGAATCTTTAGCATTTAGACCCTTAATAGATTGTGGCAAAGGCGTCACAATTGTTTCTCCACTAGTAGCTTTTGCAGCTGCATTTGACAATTCAGATAAAAGATTTACATCATACCCCCCACTCACGGGTATAGAATAACCACCACTGGCAGTAGTCTCGGCATAGAGTGACATAATATCAGGGGCATTTGTAGCGGCAGCTACATTATGATTTGTTGCAGAATTAGTGCTTGGGTCAAGAAGTCCTTCCAATTCCTTGAATGGGTCCACAGAAGGAGCTGTAGTGACAGTTGGTTCACCCAAGTCAAGCAAATCAGGAGGAGGTGATTGATGAATTGTTTTTTCCACAGCTACTTCATTGGGTACAACCGCAGCCTTTGATCCCTGAGATCCGTCTGCAGCACTAGCACTAGATTTTGAAACCTTATGACTTGTAGATGATCTTTTCTCAGGTTTAGTTGAACCACCAAACAATGAAGCAGCAAGCTTTTGCTTTTCTGGAGTAATCTCAACCTGTGTCTTTCTTGAATCATAACTATCACGCACTTTTGAATTGACAGTTGTAGCACCATCCACCTTAGTTGCCCCATTCGTTGGGTTTTGGGAAGTAGAATACGAGGCAGAGGCAGATGATGTTGAAGACGAATACATTGGTTTACCCCATTTCTTCTGAACACCATCAAGCCGTAGCTTAAGCTCTGATGATCCAGCCTCAGATGTTAATCCCACTGACGAGATATGGTGGGTCTCCCTGGAAGACAAAACCTCGGGTACTGGAACAATGTCTGCTGAGGATGCAAATGAAACTGGAGTAACTTTTGGTTGCATTGGAGCCTTGGGAACTTCATATGCCTCAAATCTTAGACCATGCTGCAAAGTTTCATGATGATCTTGGCTTCTGAAATTGTTCATATTCCCCATTCCAGTGCGCACATCCTCAGGAATATAGGATTTAGCACCCCTTTCTAAAGACTGCTGAACATACCCATTGAGGAAAGAAAGATTCTTATCAACCTGCATAATAGATTCAACGTGTCAATACTCTTGCAGCAGCAAAATAATATGTCACATTGATTATTCCCAAGCACAACACTTGCCATCATTTAGTCAAATGAATTTGTAAACTAGAAAACAAAATTGCTATGCAGCGCATATATATCAAAAAATGGTTGAAAGTTTTCATTTTGGCACAAAGTAATTGAGAGATTAACCAATGATCATAAAGAAACCAGAATAAATATCTGGGAAGAACAGAAGCTCAAAACTCAATTTTTGTTAAAAAGAAATCAAAATTGCATGTGTTAGTAAAAAAGACAGATCGCACTAAGCAAAGCAATGATAAAGCAGCTATGAGAAATTTACATAACAGTATATTTTAATCCCAACAACCCCAATGCATTCTGTCCCTCAAAAATTATATTTTTGATTATTAAGTAGCATTTCAATTTCCTATCAGTAATTATGCAAACATAAACCAAATCTAACCAACAATATCATCCTTCCACTTGAAAAGGAAATAAAATGAAAATCACATCTTATTAGGATTTAGGAGACTAAAAAAACAGACAAATTCCTCTAATACTTCATCGAAGGAAAAAGTATAATGTATTGTGAAGCTGTTTCCTAAAATTGAAGGCTTGAATAGTTGGAATTGACAAAAAAACAACTACATTTTCTATAAGTAACAACTGATAAAATCAAAGGCTTGGATTGCAACCATTGAATAATGTAAATTCAAGATCAGGCGTTAAAAATTCTATCTATATATGTAAATTAGGATCTGTTCTATAGACATATAATTGAGACAGAAATAAATAAGAGCACAGTGAAAATGATCAAGACATTAAGAAAATGAGCAATTCAGACACTGTTCCAGAAACTAAGTCTTGAACTGTAGAAAGTTATATTTTAACAGATTGGTTGATTTTTCATATGATGTTTGCAGATGGATGGTATTTAATTAATGAATTAAGAATAAACTTGGCATTTTTCAAGTGACATAGAGGAAGCCACCTATCAATCATAGAATAGCCATAAATTGTTGCTGTTCCAGTTACCGAAAAACATGACTTGTAGAAAAAAGCATGAAAATCTTATCATGAAACACTACGCTAATGGATGCTGAAATTTGGTTCATTTAGAATCCTTTCCTTGACTACTTTTTGTTTCATGCACTAAACACCCAAATAAGTGAAATTTCATTCATTTAAAAGGTTTTCCTTGATTGCTTTTGTTTCATGCATTAAACGCCACAAGTGTGTAAATCATTATAGATGAACACAGATAAAATATCATAATACTAGGAGAGAAGATTCTATATTAGCAATAACCTCAATGTCTTCACAACTTGCATCTCGTGGCATTATTGTTTCAACAGCTTGTACATCCAAACCTATAAGAGCTTGCAATTCATAAGCACGTTGCTGCAAATCTGTAGAGTGTGATGCCAATAATTCTTCAATCAACGATTGGCACTGCAAGTAGACAAGAAAGAGTTACTATTCATACCAATAAAGACATGAATCATATTTAGCATAAACTAGTAAACTATGACAGGAATTTTATTTTTTTAAGAACATCCTACCCATATGCAAAATGGCATTTGAAACTAATCTATCAATTACAATAATGAAAAATATTAGATTGAAATGGTGATATAAGATGCTGACTAAATGATCCTTTTATATAATTTGGTCAAGTACTAGTGTATCATTACAACTATAAGCTTGAGTACACTAATACAATAAGTACTAACTCTAATTAAATATGGAAACCAACCAGGAAATATAAATAAATCAGGAAACAACTCCTTAGATTGCTTCCATAATTAGATGGTTCATTGATTTCATTCAGAAGATATGCCAAGATATTCTAAATATTTGCAAGATAGTCTGAGACATTCTAACATTTTTAATCAGAGAGTCAACAGTTGAGCCAGAGAATCTCATTGTCATTGGCTGCTTTTAGCATTGAAAAATGTGCTTGGAATTCATAAAAATATATCAAGAAAGAAATGTTTAAAGGGAATTTATAGAAAAAATAAATCTTAAGATTTAATGCTCATATTCCTCATGGTCAACTTTTTTATGTTAGATTATCAACCAAAAAAATTACAAACAGTAGAAAATAAAATTTTATGGGTCAAAATAGATATGCAAACAACATCATCATTCATGCAATTGGAAAATGCCTAAGAAGGACTTCTAGAAGACTATTTTATTGAGGTGGGACTCTTTTGTATGATGAGAAAGATGGGCTAACATAGCATACATTACAAGGGATAGTCTTTATATAGCCCTCAAAATTCAATCATTCATTACTATCACAGAAAGCCCATGAGGTAGAAAAGATTTTTGACCTAAAGTCTTTCAGCATATACCTCAGATAGGATATCCACTTTCCTCCCAGCTGCTACTTCAAACGCATAAATTTTCATCAGTGCTGAAATTGCATAAGCCTTCACAAAAGCAAAAAATTAGTTCTAATTTGAAATTATGCAAGCAGACATTGAAATTAGAGCAATACATAGGATGGATACAATAGAACTAATGATAAAAAATAGTTGAATGATGTAACAATGTTTACGCAGAAAACATACCATCATCAACACACAAACTAATGCTAGAAACATAAAAACACAACACCTACCATATATATGTAATTAAAAATACTTCTCATGTAAGTGAGCACACCCATGGCAAAAATTATTGCATACTCACCTATATCATTTAGTCAGGAATGTAATGTAATGGAACATAATACATTAATACCTGTATATCCATGTATTTCTATCGATAAATAATTAAGTCAAACAACACACAACTTATTAACGCAAGTCAAATGCAGATTTGGACAGGCAAGCATTTAAATTATCAAAGTGAAGTCAAGTATTGAGCATTGTTATAAATTGCAGGTAGTGGAAAATGGTGGAAAGCCAACAATCCACTATATCATATAGCAAAAGTCACATAGCTGTTGAAAACTTGAAATATATGATATATATGAATTGTATATGTATAAAAACTTAAGTTGTATGCAAATAAAATAATGCATAAAAATTGGCATAATATTAACTCAAAAGTTCAATTGGCCAAAGACTCGCAAGATATGTCAGGAGGATGCAGAGGGTAAATAAACACTGATGGAGGAGTAGAAGAGTCCTTCCTTGATCCTTACATAAAGCTATGAACAGAGGTCTGCGTGTGGGAGAAGTTTAACAGGTATTATGTGAGTGGGGGGAGTGGGGACAATGGGACTGAGTGGGAAAAAAAGTCAAATGCAGTCCCACATCCATTTCTGAAAACTGAGACGCCCACGACAAATGTGGCAAACCACATAGCCATTTTTGTGGAAGGCACAGCAGAATGGAATTGCAATTGCAGATTCAAGGGATTCCACAATGCAATAACGCTATAGCCACTATTTAACAACACTGTTGACGAGACTGAATTAGTTGGAATAAATACATACCTATACCTATATATATATATATATAGAGAGAGAGAGAGAGAGGGGGGGGATATAGAGGGTAGAAGAAGTAGAGCAAAGCAAAGAGAAAAATCCTAGAAACTGTAATGTAATTTGACTAATTTCTTAATAACACAGGGATGCATTTTCTAAATAGAAAGAAAAGTTACATCAAGCTTCAAACATAAGTAGGATTTATTATGCCTAATTTCAAATCAATACCACATTACTGTGTCAATATCAAAAGCAATCAAAGTCTCCCTAAAATTATGTGTTTTAACTTTTTCCCCTTTCCTTACTAGGGAAGTCTTGCCTTCTAATAAATACCTTAACAGTTTCATCATTGGAATATGCCTCCGCAATGTCACATAACTTCCCACTGATATAGGAAGCACAATACTTTCCATCTGCTGTTCCATATTCCCCCAGAACCCAACAGATGACCTGCAAATTGCAATCAGTCCTTAAAGAGTTAAAGTTATTCTAACATACACATTTAATTTCTTCACAGAGTAAAACGAGAAGGGAAAATCCAAAGCATAAGTGGGATATAAAGTACTTGAAGAAACACTGATGGAAGCTGTGGCTCTCCAATAATGCGCAAATATGACTCGACCTACATGAAACAGCATCCATTCAGTAACATATTTATGCATATGTTCAGTTTCATCATGGTGGACATATCAAACAAACCAGTGCAATGATGAAAATAACATACAGCAGATGATCTCAACTGACTATCTGCAGCATCATCGTCCTCTCCAAATCCTTCAGCAATCAACCGCATCAAATTATGTGCCACCTTAATATTAACAAGATCTCCAGCATGCTCAAAAACTTTATTCATGGTCTGCATAACCATAATACCAGATATTATTAGTTATCAATGAATTATGCCAAAAAGAAAAATGTAAAATCAATAATATTGAGGCAGCTATTTCAGTTACCTGAATAAACCAATGATTACTTGGTGCAAATTGCTCAGCAAGTTCCACACATCGAGATGCTATATAAGTTTTATAATGGTCATCACTTATGCTAATCATGTAATCAATCATTCTGTCAACAATCACTTCCACATTGGAGGACTTGGTCATTTTGTATAACAGTTCAAAAGTTTTTCGTTTCAGACTATCATCTGGGTCCTGAATCACATACATCAAATTTTAATCAGAATTCCAAAATTGAGCATGACCAAAAGAAACTATGCAGAACTTTGTAAACAACAGGGGGCATTGTGATTTTACGTGATAAACATAATATGGGTACTTATTCACAATTATATGGGAAATATTATGCCCCATTTCTTGCCAAAAAAATATTAAGCTTACAAAATTGAATAGCTCGTGAATATATCCCATTCCAGGGACCAATTATAACAATTATCTGGTTCTCAAAAATCAGTTCAAATTGCTAGTTTAGTAAACTAACAAAACAAAATCTGATTGGTTTCATACATAAATGAACCAAAAAATCTAGATGTCCCCCTTAGACAATCATGGATAGTAACAGCTTTGTAAACTCTGAGTAGACCCATTTAACAGATTTGTATATGATAATTGACATACCATTACACAAACCAGCATTGGACTTACAAAATTACCAACAGCTTTACATTGATGGAAGAAAATATTTAGAATTGTTCGAAGAAGAAACTTAATTAAAATTGAATTATGAAACCATACTTTAAAAGTCTATATGCATGTTACTGTATCTATAACAACTGGTGTGAGAGTCACAATAGTGTTATGGTTTAATTAATTTCTCTTACGCACTGACAAGCATAATTTTATCCTTCTGCTATAATTTGTCAGCTACTCTTCACAAGCAATTCCTACAACATGCCATTCATGGTCAACGGTCTAGAATACCAGCATGGAAATAACAAAAATTCAGCAACACTAATAATAATCATATGGTTTGAACTTGCAGACTAAAAATGGAAACATGAAGTGAAACAAACATCGAATGGTGTGATCTACACCAAAGCTAAATGATCTCAACTTTATCAAAATTTACAACAGATTGATCTTTATGAGCAACATCCCTCACCTCCAAGCAGTCAATGACGGCCAGCTGGTGTTGTTCTGCAATATGTGGACTTAACTTTATCAACCGACCAAGGGCATCAATGCCCATGTACTTCAGATTATGACTGTCACTCTGCCCACATAACAATTAACATGCATGTAAACACACAATAACCAAATCCACTAACAATGTCACGTATCATGTAAACTCAAAACACATTTCAGTATTTCACCAAACCTTCAAAAATTTCGCAATTACATCCGCAGCAGCCTCTAACAACTTAGGATTGGGATATATAGAAGCCACACAGCATATGCACTGATAGAGAACAGCATTCCCTATGTTCGTCATCGAATCACTCCTCCTAATTATATCCCCAAGCACAGTGTGCATGTGTCCACTAGCCTGCTTGTCGCCACTTCCCAGTAATGCAAGTATTTTCAGCAACTTAATCTACACGAGTAGCAAAATGTAAGCAAAAGGAACGAATAACATGCAAAAACAAAACGGTCCTGTTTGGATTAACTTCACCATAAGCACTTATGTATAACTTCTCCAAAAGTTGAGGTACATAATTTTAGTTTAGGCGAGAAGTTAAATACATTTCTTCTAAAGTGTTTATGGAGAAATTTATCTAAGCAAATGCACGTAAATCTAACTTCTTCAATTCATTTTAGCTTCTTATTTTCTTATACTAGAGTGTTCATGAAGAAACTTATTCAAACAGGACCATTAATGTTGAATTTAATAGAACCTGAATGAAGGGTGCAGGCATTTGGTGATAATCATAAGTCTTCGGCAACCTATGTTCTGCAACTTGCTTAAGAATATTAACAAAGCTAACGACAAGGTCCTTATAAGAGTTAACATCATCGGAAACGAGATTAAAAAGCGGGCACAGAGAAGCGCCCATTACTCCGGGATCATTATCGCACAACCGCTTACGGAAATTGGAAAGCAAATGCGAAACGGAGGACGGAGATTTCAGGTAAAACCGGTGCAGCGCCATAACGGCCTTCTTCCTAACGGCGTCCTTGGAGTGGTTAAGCAGCTCCACCACACGTGGCAGCACGGCAGGGATGGTCTCCTCGTTGATGAGCCTGCAAACGGCGTTAAGCGCGGCGCAAACGACGAGGTAGTTATCGGAGGCAAGATCCTTCTGGATTGTGTTGACGATAAGGATGATGAGGTCGTGGTCGTCGCTGAGGAAGAGCGTGACGGCGAGGTAGCCGGTGCGTTTGAGGAGGAGGGAGTCGTGGTGAGTCATCTTCACGGCGTGGATGTAGCCGAACGACGCGTCGTGGCCGAGCATCTCGACGTAGAGAAGGCGGATGATGTACTCCTTGATCTTGCGTTTTGGTGTGTCGGCGTCGTTGAGGAGGCGTTTTAGGGTTTCGATCTCGCGGAGGACGATGTGGTCCTCCTCTGCCTTGGATCGGGCCTCGCCGATGGACTTGATGAGGTCCAGAAACTCCTTCGAGTGGCCATGGTGGGAGCCCATTGTTAGCTCCCTCCCCACCAGCGTCTTCAGCTGCTCCACCTTTGATTGATGGAAGCAAAAGGAAGAATGTGTGAGAAGAAGAAGAGAGAGTGAAGAAGGCTGCAACAGCAACACACACGGCGTCGTTTTGAGCTTCCGGGTGTCAGAGAAGGAGAGTGATCTGAATTCACAAGCGTGTTGTCGGTTTCGGTGAATACAAACTACGGGTGGGTCCCCACTCGTAAAACCACGTTTGGAAGTAGTGATTATCAGTTATCACTCATTTCATCGTGATTTTGTATTTTTTACCGCCAAATTCAATACACTAGTACTCATTCCCGGCAGTGAAATGTGGAATTAATTTTTTATATATTATACCTCCCAGATTCAAAGTAATTGTAATCCTAAATTATTTTATATACATTTAAAAATAATAATAAATAGATAAAAAATAATATTTTATAAAATTATCCTTTATATTATCATTAAACATTTATAAATTTATAGTCTATTATTAATATTATAAATGATTATGTGAAAAAATATTACTTTAAAATCTAAAATAACTATTATTTTGAAATAATTATAATTCCGATAATTATAATGAAATGTAAAATCAAGTTAATCCACCCTATTTGTAATTAATATGCTATGATTGAATAGGAACAAATAGGGTGTATTAACCAGGAAAAAAAAGTGCAGAAAAAAAAATATAATACACATAAAAATATGAAATGAAAAATTGCACGAGTTTCACGAGGGATGATAAGAACAACGGAACAAACCAAACCAACGAAATACGGAATGGACCACTTTTCTTCACCTACTCCTGTGAAAATGACAAGTTTACAATAATTTACTAAGGAGTAGTTTCCAAATACAATTAATTAGGAAATTAATAAATAATGAAATTTTTTAAAAATTGTTATAAAAGCATGTTACTCCCTCTGTCCTATAATAAATATCATGTAATAAAAAAATTATTTCAACATATTTGTCATTTTAATATAATATTAATTATTATTATTATTTATATTTTATAATATTAATGATATGAATTAAAAAATAAATAAAAATATTAATGATACTAAAGTTAATTTTATAAAATAATGAATTAATAATGATAAAATTAATTTTGTAAAATTAATTTTTATCTATTTATTGGTTTTTTATGTAAAATAATTTAAGACGAAAATTATAATAATAAGTAGGGAATAATAACAATGACCATTATATGTTTTTTAATAACTTTTAGTTTTCATTTTTGTTATACTAAATGATTGTATTTAATAATTTAATATCGACAAAAATCTCCACTACGGAGATCATTTATCATTTGCTATTATTTTCTAATTGTAATAGAATATTGAATGAAATAATTAATCTATAATGACTTTAATTTATGTTGCCATAATAAAAAAAAATAAAAAAAATTATAGCACTAACTTAAAAATGCATTATAAGATTTTTTTTTTTAAGAGTTTAATTTTTAAGAGTAAAAAACTTTCCATAGATAGATAGACGAGGCCCGCTTCATACACCATATGCAATTTCTAATACACCATTAGAAAACAGTGGATATCCCAAAATACCCCTGACCTATTAAATTTTAAAAGCTATTCATTTCCTTCTCTCTCCCCGGTTAGCGCTTCTTCTTCTCCCTTCGGCTTCGGATTGGGCTTCTTCTCTACGGATTCTCCTTGCATTCTGCAACAGGTTGG
>PYAF01004812.1:822533-878852 GCA_007407185.1 Glycine tomentella | reverse complement strand
ATATATTTTATAATGTATATGTTTTGATGTTAACATTTGTATTTGAAAAGAATTAAACATATTTATTTTCACCCCATCTTTTTTATTTGTATTTGAAAAGAATTAAACTGAAAATTTTACTATTTCCATGGTATACGTTAATTAAAATTTTACAATATATGTTGATTTCTTTTGTATTTTTGTTAAAGTTTTGTTTAATTTTTTAATTTATTTTGTTTACTAAATGTTATTAAAATGAATTTATTTATTATTTAAGAATATACTAATTTTAATATATTTTTTTGATTTAATATTTTGTATAATTTTATTTATTTTGTATTGAAAATTAACATTAAAAGATAATATTATTTTGTTTTGTTATTTATTTTTGATTTTTGATTTTAATTGTTGTTTAGTATTTGAGAAAATAATATGTTAATAATTTTTGTTAACAATGATCATGTTTAATTGTTTGGTGTTGACCTCTTGTAACACTGGATTTGCTGGTTGTTGTTGACCTCTTCCTCCTCTTGTTCTAGGACGATCATGTCTAATTGTTTGGTAGTGTTGCCAACATGATCACCAGCCTCACCACCACCATCATCATCATCATTGTTCGAATTGTTGTTATCATCTTCCTGCTCATCCTCGTCACCCATGTCTTGCATTTGAGTAGGTAATGATGGACGATAGCAAGAGGTGGAAGGTGGTATGTTATATACAGATGGAGGAGTATTAAAAGTGGTTCTGAACCTTTGTGAGAATCCTTCAAAAACATTTGAGGTCGAAAGAACTTGGAATGAGTATTGAGGCATATATGATTCGAACCCAAATGGTCGTGAACTTTGTTCACCTTATTGAGGCATGTATCCAGAAAAGCCCATTGATTGATAAGAAGAACCATGTGGTTCATGATGTTGGGGCATATATCCAGAAACATGCACTAGATGTACATTGGTTGAGCATGTGATTCATGGTGGTGATGGGCAGGATAGTACTGCAAATTAAGATTTTAGAAGTTAGAAATGTATTTATCAATAATAATAGTAATAATTGACAAAAATTATAAAATAACATTTAAACCTCAGAAGATACTCTCCCCTCACGCGATATATATCGTCTAGTTCGACGTATATACCATTGCATGTATTCAGAATTTTCATACAAGATACTGTTATCCATTTCACCATGAACAATATAAGCATTCCAATGATTCCATTTATTTATCTAGTGGCGATGTTGATGAGGCCAATAAACATTTGTTCTCCCTCTCATATCTATTTCGTGGAGTTGGTCTAGGTTTGGTGGGTCATCTGGAATATGTTGTCGCATTCCGAATTGTCTCATGACCCTATCTACTGCATGTCATTCTACAATTGCAAAACATATAAGAGGGACTTTTGCACGAGCTATCATAGACACCTCAATGTTATTAATTAATGGCCTTATTTCAGGTGTATCATAAGGTGTCCACAAAATTGCAACACAAGAGTGATATTGTCACATATGTTTTTAGCAATAGGAAAAATAAACAAAAATTTAACATGAAGGAGGAAGAATCGAACCTCATGCAATTGTAGTCTGTCGAATATCATGCATATCAATCTGATAGAATTGGTGGGAATGTTAGTTTGACTCATTGGCCGAGACTACCTGCGTGCAAGAGGAAATCCAAGTCCTTCTTGCACTTCTTCATCAAAAAGGGCATGTATATGCGGGGCAACGTATTTGATACGGTCCCACGCCCATGATTGAAGGAGCAAAAGACATCCGCCTATTTCAGTTTGCAAGGGCTTCACAGCCCGATCTAGTGCTCGGTAAAGGGAAACTAAGACTGCAGCGCCCCAACTATAGTGACTTGCCTCAATCAAATTTGATAATAGAAGGAGGTACATAAAATGAACCCGTGCGCCAGATGTATCTAGCATCAAACAATCGCCTATGAGCATCATGATATGAGCTCTAACATGTTGTGCAATGACAACATCATCAGCATCATCAGGAAGTTGTTGAAAATTTTGTCGTAGCCAAGTTAAGTAAATAGTTTTTCCCTTTACATACTTGTCTGGTGGACTCTGCCCTATTAAGCCTTCACAACAGTGACGTACATCTCCAATAATGGCACCAGTTAATGGAAGGCCGTCGATTTTAAGGCCCATTTGCAATGCCACATCTTGCAACGTTATGGTGGCCTCCCCATGTGGAAAATGAAGCGTGTGAGTTTCTGTTCTCCAACGTTCCACCAATACAGTTACCAAATGTTGGTTGATATCAACTTGACCGATAGTCATAATATGACCAAAGCCAGCTTCTGTTATTGCGTTTTTCACACGATTGTCTAATTGATCAAAGTGTCTCAGAGCCCAAACAGAATGCAATCTCGGTCGAATCATTCTTTCTTCACCTTGCCAAACTAAGCTTGAAATATGGTTTTCTTGTAAGCGTAACAAAGACTCATCAATAGGACCACCAGATTGGGTATTTGCCATTGCTTACGAAGAAGAAGTATAGTGAAACAAATGAGGTTGGAGAAAAAAAAGTAAGGTTCGTGAGAATGATGAAGGAGCGTTAGTGAATGGAAGACCAAGTAAATAAAAATAGAAGTTTTAGGTTCGTGAGAATGATGAAGGAGCAAGCTTCTGAGTAGAAAAACAAGTGTATGAAAATCACTTTAACATAGTTTATTATACTACAATAATTATATGGCAAGTTAAAAGAATGTGGAATTATTGTTCTGGATTGCTTCCACGTTCAAAGCAATGAATAGTCACATACTATTCATTTATTTGTCTTTAGCCATTGAAAATGTCATAGCTTTTACTATCTTTCCAATTCACGTGACTTCCTTCTTTACATCATTTCTCAACTCAAAGTTAATTATTCACATCATGTGGCTCCATTATTGTTTTCTTTAGACACAGTTGTGGCTCCATTATTGTTTTCCTTAGACACAGCTTGAATGGTCATCTCATAGTGTAAGTTTCACGTGGCTAAACTCATATAATGTTATGCTATAACCTGTTCTGAACCATTCTTTATATCATGTACAACCTAAAATCAAATCTATCACCAAGGCATGTGCGTGGCTAAATAAAATTAAAAAAAGGAGTTGTATATTTATGCACGATTTTATTTTATGACTTCAAAGTCGTAATTTAAAAAAAATTACATTTAGAAGTCGTAGTTTTGTATCCGATTTCAGTTAAATAAAATAAAAAAAATAAGTCATAAAAATATTTACAACTTCCTTTTTAGAAGTCGTAAAAAATTTTCCAACTTACCCATTTTTCTGTAAATAATTTGAAAAGTACCATCAATCGGTAATTTAAAAAAAAACACCCCATTTTGGTAAAATGGCCAAAGTTGACTCGTTGCATGGCAAAACTCAAAAAAAAGAAAAGAAAAAAAAAAGAGTATCCTAGTAACTGATACGTATCAAATTAGGCAATGCATTTATTTAATATATAATTTTAATGTAACCCAACATTCCTTTTTAGAAAACAAATAAAAGCCCTCAATGTATGCTTTTGAACTTTGCTATAAAAGCCTAAGGAGTTAACAAAAAACTAAAAGTCGCAGCACTATTAAAGAAGAAAACTTCAGCATATACTAAATTTTACTGAGCTTCATTTATTTTCTCACTCGTTCTTTATAGCATTGTTCTTATTTGAACACCTAAGATAATAGCTTAGAGTTACCTGTTTTACGCTAAACTTTTGAGAACCCTTAAAGTTTAAAGAGTAATTGGTTGAGGAATAATACTTGGTTCAATTTCCTGGAGAGGCAACTCCAAAAGACTTGAAAAAATAACTGCTTTTAACAATCTAACGAAGATTCTTGTAAACTTGTGTTTATAGTGGAACTGATAGTGGCTTGCTATGTATTCTCAAGGTGCAAAACAACCCAATATATTTTTTGCATGTGCATGTTCTTTATATCTTTCTAATAGGAAATTAGATCTATCACATAACCTTCATTTTACCTTCGATTTTGTAAAACAAGTTGTCTTTTTATATGGGACAAATTGTCTATTTTTAATACATGTTTAAAAAAGATTTATGAAAAGTTTTTAAGTAATCCATTTCAAGTTTTCAACCTCTTTTCATGTGTTTCCCTATGTAATTAAGTATATGAACAACTCCTTCCTTGGTGTAACATGAGGTGTATCACCATTGTCTATTATCCACATACTCTTATATAATACAAGATTAATTGGATCGTAATCACACAAAATGGCAAGAGCATTACCAACGGCACTAATAACACCGTGATCATCATCCTAATCCTTCTCTTTTTGTTTGCCACTGTTACCCTTTTTTCAAAGAAAATAATTCTTTTGATTGTGTCCTATTTTGTGACAATGATGACACTTCATATTCTTGGACTTAGACCTATTTTTGTTTTTCTCTTTATAACACATCCACTTCCTTTTTATTCTTTAACTTTTTCTATTTTCAGGATAAACACCTCAAATTGAAAAAAAAAAAAAACTAATGTCCCATTTTCATCTTTTCATTAAGAGTACCACTCTTTGTCATTTGTAAATAATCAACACCATGAGGGGCTTAATTTGTAAATAGACATGGCAAGTGTACCCGTCCCCCGTGGGATCGACCTGAACTCGTTCCAACTTTGACGGGGAATAACCGAGTTGATCAAGGTCGAGTTTTTTCCAATTGAGAAAGTCGAATTCAAGAATGGGGTCAAGTATGTTGGTCTCTACCTCCGCCCAATACTCTATTATGATACAATAAATATTTTAAATTACTATTATAACCTTACAATTTTAATGGATTAATACTTGTTTTATGCATGAAATTATTATTTTTCTTATAATTGTGTACAATTTTACTTAATTTCATGTTTAGCTCAAAAAATGAATGAGAACAAACAATTTTTACTTAATCTATTTCTAAGCACTTGAAATTTCAATCTTGGTAACAAGGTGTCATGATCACTATTTCTTTAAGCTATTAAAAAACAAATGAGATCAAACATTTTTTACTTGAAATTTCAATTTAGCATGTTGTAATAGATTCAATCCAATTACAAAAAATAATTATCCTGTTTTATCCATTTTTATGAATTAAAAAAACAAGATAGGATCAGGAGCAGGATGGGGAAACTTGATCCTCAAGCGGGGCCAGGGATTAGTCCGATTTTTGGACCTCGATAGAGGCGAGGAGGACTTAGAGAGTCAGAGGCAGGGCGAAACCTGCCCTCGCTCCCCCATTGCCATGCCTATTTGTAACCAATCACCATAATCCAAAAAACTCATAATCAAGCTTGATGCTCACCCTTACAATTAATCAATCAACCGTTGGAATTCGTTCAAGTGATCTAAAACGAAAGTCCTTTCCTTATATTTTTACTTTAGTCAAGAAAACAATAAATGCAATTTATTATTCACTAACTTATAGGCATATAAGGACTCAATCTCTGCCCATTATGTTTTTGCACATGTTTGATACGATTATAAACATTTATCAAATAAAATCACACTTTTTTTTATGTTTAAGATCCCATTTTTTTTATCAAGCTTGAAATTTAGTTGATGAGTAGCAAACACATGAATACACATATCTTTTACAAATAACAAAACCTTAGTTTCACCCTTTCCATAAGTAATAATCAACGTCATTCAAATAGACCACCCTATTTGTATCTGCCTCCAACATTCAAGTTAAACATATCCAAAGTCAAAAAGTTATGATGTCATTCTAATGAAAGGAAAACACCAAGGCAATGAGCAATGAAACTCACATTTACAAGAAATTGTGAATAACATTCTAATATCGAAAAATTTGAATAGCACACATAAGTTAAGAGACCTCAAGATTTTAACATAGAACCCCTTCAATGTTATAGGTAAAAACCATGGATACAAACCACACAATCAAGCTCCACTTATAATGAAACAAAAGATGTACAAGAGAGTTTTAAAAACTATACAAGTTGTGCTCAACGACCAATTAAACAACTAAAGCAAGAATCTTACAAACAAATGATAAAAATAAAGATGAAAGAACTAGAAAATTTGTATGCAATGCCAGCTTAATATCTACCATAACAACAAATTAACAATTCAATTGTTCAATTTGAAGAACAAGATGTCCCAAATTTGCTAAACAATATTTTGGCCTAATTTGTTTATTAACAAAGTACCAAATGCAATTTCACAATGATTACCTTAAGAAATTGTAAAAATGGTGCTCCCTCCCTTCATCTCTCAAATATTGTACTTATCTATTCAAACTGGAGAGCATGTTTGGATACAATGCTAGAAGTGCTTTTGAGAGTTTCTCTACTGAAAAAAAACACTATATTTCCATTAGAGAAGCTCTCAAAAGCATTTCTGACTTGTATCAAATCAGACCTATATCTCAATACTCTAATTTGACCCTTCCCTACTTAAAGGAAATACAATTTTTATTTTGAATTTTTTTCCACATAAAAAAGAGCCCACACCAAACAATTGCATCATAATATATTCAAATAATAAAACGAGTGGTATTCCATTATACTATATATATTATTTCACTTCAATATATTATGGTTGATGTCATCTCCTTTCATCCATTTAAAGTTAAAACATAACGATGTGTTAATTAAACCATTTTAATTACACTTGATCATATATTAGAAACATCTATATCGAAATCATAGCATGCACAATTCGTAGTTTTTTTTTTTTTTTAAATTCAATACACACATACATAAAAGTTTTTTATGTTCAACCATTATAAAAGGATCTTTGACTTTCTGGTAAAACCTAAGATATCCTCACAAATTTCAATATTTTGGATCGATCATGAAAGTAATCCTCAATTAAACCATTTAAAATTTGTTATCCTTTCCCAAAATTGTGTTTTATTGGAAGAGACATGCATCCTAGTTAAATGTATATTTAGTCCACTTTTATTTGGAGGGACACTGGGAAGGAAAGCCCGCTTTTTATCGCCTAGCAACTTCTTCGTGTTTGCGACCCATTACCCATAAACATAAATACTTTTGCCCCGCTCAACTTTTCACAAACACAACACCCGCGCGAGAGACAACAATTTAAGTTTAAGCCACCGATCGAGCGAGCGAGCGAGGGAAAGATTAACCCTAATGTTAGAATCGTAACACCTCCCATATTCTCCCTTCATATTCCCTCCACCGTTATTTTCCATTTCATTTTCTCTTCATTTTCCCTCCACCTGCTTCCGCTTCGATTTCCGAACCATCGCTTCCACATCATTTCCACACCTTATGGCGTCTGAATCCGGCTCGAACGGTCTTTCGTCCAGTTCCGCGGAATCTTTCATTGGTTGCTTCGTAAGCTTGATTTCCAAGTGCGAGATTCGCTACGAAGGCGTTCTCTATTTCCTTAACATTCAAGATTCCACCATCGGCTTGAAGAACGGTACGTTCGTTCGCCGTTTACGTAAATGTGTAACGGGACCCACCGTATGTTTCCATTTTGCGATTTTCGACGGTGCCGCGGTTCATTGTTTGATTAATTTGGATTATTTAGAGCTTCGTTTTCTGACGCTGGAATTGATAGGAATAGGATGAAAAATGTTTTCATTGATGGTTGGATAATTAGAGCAAGTTTAACGTCTGTTTCATGATGGAATGTTAGGTTTAGTTTAGAAGTAAGATGATATTTGGATTGGAAAAGGAATAAATATATGGTTGGAGCGGTCTTGGTGGCTATTCTGTTTGTTTGAAATGAAATGTCTCAGAAGATATCAATGGATAAAGTACTTTTTTTTGAGCTGAAAGTTTTAGCCTAGAGGAATGTCATTCAGTCATTGAGTATGTTTGGGTTGATAATGGAATCAGAACCCAAGATAATGCACAATCTGCTGCTCCAGCCTCCAGAAACAAAGCGTGCTGCTGGTGAATGGTGATACAAGGTTTTAAATTGCGGCCTCAAGAAATTGTGAACAAATGTGGCTGATGCGACTACAATTGTGGTCGCAACACTCCAAAAACCTTACTGTTGCAGCCAAAACGGTGGTCGTGGACCGTATTTTAAAACCTTGGTGATACCATTTGGAAATACATATAATAGATTTTGGTTAGGTTATTAGTACCGGCTTTATGCCTAAAATGCTGAAGATGGATGGAGATTGCAGAATTAATAGGCTGATGATGACATGATTTTGCCTTCTTTTTTGATATATAATTTTGAACAGTGAGACACTGTCATTGTCCGAGTTCCTAGGGCAGAAATGTACAACACAATCATGTTAACTCATATCGTTC
Source organism: Glycine tomentella (assembly GCA_007407185.1). NCBI lineage: Eukaryota > Viridiplantae > Streptophyta > Magnoliopsida > Fabales > Fabaceae > Glycine > Glycine tomentella. The sequence goes on along the minus strand of PYAF01004812.1, from coordinate 870,617 downwards.
TTTCTTTTGACAATTTGGCCTTTGTCTGAATCCTATGACATTTTAGACTGATGATATCCATCGATTTATTGTCTGCACTCTACACCTTTTGTAGGGTACACATGCTAGCATTTCCACCTCTATTCATTTTGTAAATGTTGGAAAGCTGCCTTAATTGCAGTCACCCTTAGCCCATCTTTGTTGTGGCCTCTTTGAGGGCTGCCTTAAATAGAGCTTATAAAGTGTGAGCAGTCCTCACCTTACAAGTTGGGTTTTGTGAGGTTGAGTTAGGCCTTAAGCCCAAATTCTAAGAGTAAACCTAGAAGGACAGGGACCTATGTTGATTTCTTTACATTATGGAAAACATGGTTTCTTGTTCTGATAAACTATACTTAAACATGGCCTCTTCCAATTCACTCATTCCACTGATGATGATTAATTTTTGCCCCAGTCATGACTCATGAAAAAAAAAAAAAACTATATTTGCTAAAAGATGCATGTATCACTGCCTTATGGGCAATTGGGTATTTGTACATATCGCATCATTTTTTTTCAAATGAAATAAACAGCAGAGTTATGAGCTATTGATATTTGATAGTATGTATTGATTTAAAAGGCATTTATGCAGGTAAGCTATGGTATGAGTATCCTTGTCTGTGTGGAGTAATTTGTTGTTTGAAATATTTATGCTTATGCATTATTCATGCGTGGAATTAAAATTGATATTAGAGATTGGCTAATTAGTTTGTAACCCTAAGATGAGTTTATTATGTGGCAATCTGAGTCTTAGTCCCATTCTCCTGAAAGTTATAATTGTTTAATGTGAAAGTTTCTTTCTAACATGGAAATCCTAGTGCTATGAGATTGCAGTTAGATCCTATGGAACAGAGGGGAGAAAAAAAGATGGTCCACAAGTTCCTCCAAGTGATAAGGTTTATGAATACATTCTTTTCCGAGGAAATGATATTAAGGTAATTATAGTATTGTTATTTAACTGCTGTATGGTATTTGAAATATTGCTGTGATTTGGTATGTTTCTGATTATTGCTATGAAGTATCTTACCCCACCTAGTTGAATAAGGCTTGGTTGATGTTGTTGTATAACTGTTATATATCTTGGTTTCAGGATTCAGGGTTCTAACATATCAGTTTAATTTATGAATGATCTGTTATTGGGGTTTTAATGTCTTTCCTTATCATTTATTCATCAGCAAGTTTTCATTAAACATAATCTTTCTCATAATAGAAGACATTTCTGTTGATGTGCATTGGTTTCAATTGCAAATTGATCAAACTCATAGGTTTTGGTGTAATTGATAGATTTTGGGGGATTGTGAATTGTGATCTTTCTTTTCAACAAATTTTCCTCTTTAGGTTGATCGTGTTTTGGTCAGTGATGACTGATGTGCCATATAATAAAATCCTGACCAACAAGATTGTTTTTTCTTTTCCTCTCATTTGTTCTCATTAAGTGTATACCTGCCTGATTTCAAACTATTGGCTTATCTGGCATCCTTGTTCTTCATTAGTTGTGAGAGGGGGTGGTTGATGACTTTATGGCTATTTGAAAGCTTGTCGGAGAAATAAAAATGAAGTTTGATTGATCAAATATCTCTTTCGAGTTTTGCTAGACAAATAAATTCTACCAATGGATGATGATTAAGTTCTATACGGAGTGGAGTTTCTCTATGTGAAGTTTTGCTTGACATATAATTTCTACCACAACAGATGAAACTTAAGTTCTATATGTAGTGATGTTTTGAGAACATCAGAATGAACAAATATAATCTGAAAGTCTAGAACAACCAAGAGTAGACAAATGGAATGCACTCCACAAAATAGTAATCTTAAGCTACTGACTTATTTTTGTCTCTACATAATGTAACATGAATCCGTATCAATAGCAATGAAACTATCATTTGGTCACAAGAACTTGTCCTTTATCCATGCCAGATATACTTTTCTAAGCTGTGCATGTTCTTATGAATTTCACCATTTCAGGATTTGCAGATCAAATCACCCACCCCATCTTCCAAATCAGAAGAGCAGGTTTTTAGTGATCCAGCTATTATTCAGGTACCTGTGTTTAAGGACAGCACAAAAATAAATTGTATTTTGAACTCATCTACTTATCAATGACTTTACTATTTCTTTTAAATCATTTATCTCTTTTCCTTCTCAGTCAGAATATTCTGGGTTGCAAAGTTCTCCAGTGGTTGGGTTGCTAAGTTCTCCAGTGGCCTCAGTTGGTGGCAGAAGTTTGACAGAATCAATTCAAAGGCAAGATAGCCCTGCAATATCCAGTAAAGCCTTTCCATCTGGGTTGCCTTCTCATCAGTCCGTAACTCAGCTGGGACCTTCAAATTCATCTGCTGCAACTCAAGTTGCTAGTCATCCATCTTTTTCTGCAGCAATGTATTGGCAAGGACCCAGTGGGATATCTAGCAGTAGTTCTCATTCTATGCTACAGTCTAGTTCTCTTCACCCTGCATCACTGGCAGCATCCTTAGTTGTGCAGAATCAGATGCAAAATGCAGAAACTCAGGTACCTATAAACGGGGGATGGACAGGTTTATCAGAGTATGGTCTAACTGTATCTTCTGCCATGACTTCTCTTGTAAATCAGACTCATTCACCTTCTCTTACATCTTTAAAAAATTCTGATTCTCTTGATATTCCATCCCTTTTGTCTACTAAGACACCTGTGTCATATTCTCCATCCATGACTTTTGATGGATCAAACATGCCTCAGTTTTCTTCAACACTCCAAGACATAAATTCTATTCAAGCTCAAATATCTGGAAACATTTGTCCTGACCCAAGGCCAATTTATCCTCAACATTCTGTCCATCGTTCTGCTCCTTCATTTGTAGATTCTACTTCAGGTTCCTTGCCAACAGCATCTTCTTTGTTAACCCCGGATCAATTTGCTTATCCTAGAGAGCAGTTATTGTCTTTAACACATTTGAACCCTACTCAGAAGGATATGGGTTCTCTGACTCTAACATCCTCTGGTTCCTCTGCATTAATGCCTTCTCCAGCATCTCAGGCACCATTGCTTCCACTACCAACTTCGGTGCAAAAGGTTAGAAAATTTGCTTATATGCTCTTTATGGGGGTGGTGCAGGATATTTTTGTATGGCTTATTGTTGGTCTGTTTTTGAAATCACAATTGCATGCACATTGTCGTACAAACTGTGTTTCTTATGACCAACTGGAGCATAAGGAATAATTTAAATTTTATCAGGAATGGCTCAACCTTACTTGCTTTTCTGTTCATTTGTAATTATAACGTTGTTTGGACTCTGGATTGAATTGCAGATATTACGGGATGTGGATGGGAAATGTAATAGATAAGGAAATTCTTACCTCAAACCTGCAATTCTGCTTTTATGAGGGATAGGAAATAAAATGGAAATTTGATAAAGAGATTGTTGAAATTTCATGTCTTGCCCATAACCAAATTAACAGATAAAACATCGCTTTGCCCATTGGGTCGCGCTTGTAAAACTTTACAAAACTATATTGTTGTTCACTCACTTCTCTGGTTGTAAGTTAACATGTACTTTGCTTAATATTGCGAGTTGCACTTTTCGCAAGTAGTGTTAAATTTTAAGTAGTCTGATTGATTTGTGAAGACTGTTTCCTAGAATATATAGAAGAATATATCTCTTGTTTTCAGAGTCGCACATGGAAACTGCACTTTTTCTTCCAAATTAGGCATAAAAATAGGTATTTAAGTCAAATTTTTGTGGTTTGCATTTGCATGCATCTTAGTCTGTTGGGGTTTTGTTGTGCCAATTATTAATCAAGATAAAAAATCCGCAAACTTTGATATTGACTATTGTTCATTTTACCATTTTTTGACTTACTTTGTTATTTTTACTGTACGATTTGAAAGTTGATGTTATTTTACTAATTCGGATAAATTTGATTACCTAACCTAAAAAGGGTGGCTTTATGCATGAGGCTCCCACCATTGTGGAGTCTAAGGAGGGTCAAATGTACATAGCCTCTTAACTTGTGAGTTGTGATTAGAGGGACTGTTTTCCCAACTAGAAGCATGTGCTTACCAGATCACATGTTAGCAAACTATGGCAGATAACTAATATATTTAAATATAATAATTATTATTTCAGAGACAAATATTTAAATTTAATATAATTAATTATATATTGAGGGCAAGCCTTGTCACAACCATAAGATTGCTGCCTTCTGAACTGGAGGTCACGGGGTAAAACTGCATATATCTGTCCTCTACAAACCCCACTAAGTGTCATGCATTGGCTCCCTTTTTTGTATAGTTATATATATTTATTTATATACGTGTAAATATGATAGTATTGGTGTGTTGTTGATTTTTGCAGCCTCCATACACAGCTCCACAATACACTGAGGAGTTTGATTTTGAGGCCATGAATGAAAAGTTCAAAAAAGATGAAGTTTGGGGTTCTCTTGGAAAGGCAACTACAAAAATAGAGGGAGTGGAGGATAATGCTTCTCTCAGTTTGGGTGACAGAGAATGTCATGGGGTGATACCAAACCCTAAGGTATGACTCATAATGTTTCCATTTGATAAGAATTTGCTTCCTTTTTGAAAGGGAAAGAGTAAACACAAGTTGTGGAGCATGTAGTTTTTGGCACAGTAAAGAAATATTCTTGCCTTTCCTTGCAGACTGCATACAAGAAAGATGACTTTTTTGATACAATTTCTTGCAACTCTTTGACTCATGGATCAAGGAATGTACAAAATCGTTTCTCCGAGAGAATGAAACAGGATACTGAGGTCAGCAAACACATTAAGAATATGAAATTATCCTTAAACTACAATGTAATATTGATGTATTGTTTATCTGTTTCCTTTTCAGACATTTGGCAATTTTCAGCAGAGGCCTAATTTTACTAATGGTGGTTATGGTGCTGGACGGGGTGCTAATTTCAGGGGCTCAAATAATTGGGGAAGGGGTTATGGCTACAATGGGAGAGGGCGTGGTCCAAACTTTCCTTTCTAGTGGTATCCAGATTTTCTGTTTTACTCCTGTCTTCCAAAGCTCCCCGCCAATTTTGCCTATGTTTGCTGTGTTATCTTTGGCTTTATGTCAATTATGTTAACATGCTTTTGGAACTTCGATGCCGGGATGTTAGAATGTCAAACTTACAATTGACCGCCATGTTCATGTTTTTTTTGGGCTCATGAGCTGGTCTTTTTGACGTTTCAAGTAATTACTGTCCATAATTCTATATAGCAATCAGGGCCAGATGAACTCCTTACTGTTATAATGGATCAATTTTCTCTCCCCCTGTCCCTCTATTAAAGAAAATGACATCTTTTGAGACGTACATGGCCGTTGCACAAGTCCTAGTGATTTTTATAGAGGATAAGATTCATAATGTATGGAATTATGATAATGATGATAACTTTTAAAATGCTGATAATTATTTCTACAGTATAATATATACCCCATGGTGGTGTTGCTTTTGTTGGGGATCAAAATAAGAAGGGAGGGGACCAATGGAGGTGATTGAGAGAATGTGTGATCTATGTGTAATTGATAATATTGCCATTTGTATTATTGATAATAATAATGTAATGTTATTTTGTCTAATCTAGTCTATGTAAGCACCGATCTTTGCTACTACAATAATTCAAGCTGGCGTTTGCGACAAGGGCGGCTAGATTTTCTATTAATCTCTTTTATTTAAAAAGGGCAACATAGTACGTGTTTCGCACTCTCGCTTGATCTTCAGTCTTCTTCTTAATAAGAAAGAACAGTCGGACTTTTTGGAATGGGGTGCTGGGGACTCATATGATGGATGACCATTGACCCACAGTCCCACATCCTGTCATGGATTTTTCTCATTTTATTGACACGAGTTCAGTAAATCACCGTTTCTCTAAAAGTGTATTGTTAAAATGGTCTTTACAATTAAGGAAACTATAAATAAGGTTTTGAAAGTGTAATTCATTAGTCACAATAATCTAATAGTTTTTTTTTTAAATATAACTAAAGTAATATTAACATATGTTATGGGATGATAGTAAATGATTAAATATATAAACTTAGATAAAACTAATAGAAATTTTAAGGGTTTATTTGACTTTTTGTTTTTGTTTTCAGAAACTAATGTAACATCGTAATTCACTTGTAGATTTAATACTCCTAATCTGAAATCATATTAAATTGCTATATAATCAACATTCTCCCCGATAGCATCTTATACTAAGCGTACAGGCGAGTGCTAAACTTCTCTTTATTCCTAGCGCTTCCACCTATTGTTTGTGAGGTGTGATTTTTTAAAGCTGGCAATCGTTAGGCTGTGATGAATTCCGTATAATTGTTTACAATTAAATAAAACAATGGCTGCAAGTCTGCAACTCGTAGAATTGTTTAAAAATTAAATAAAACTATTCCTGTAACTGAGCAGTTGAGAACTATGAGTACAAAATAAAATACAAAACAATTATTAATTATGCGGGTGGATCCAAAATGAGTTCCTATATGAGGCAGTTACTACCTCGGAGAGAATGTATACAAAAGAAAATGTCTCTTTCGTATAATGTAAGTAGAAAAAAATAGTTATTCCTCAGGACATTATAACAAAACAGATTGTATTGTAGGCTTGGATCTTTCCCTATGCCAACTTGTGATGCCTCTTTTAGGAGTAGTTGATGTAGCTTACTTGATTTGCATCAAAACTCTCACTCTGCATTCTACTATATGGTTTCAATGTATAAAATTATTCTTTAATCTCTAGTGTCACCCCGTTCCGTTTGTGCGTGTATTTTGTTACCCTGATCTGGTTCATCATTGGTCTTCATTGTTAACAAAGCTGAACCCATCAACGATTCTACTGAAACTAGGATCAATATGGCTGAACCGACGTAAATCCCTCCTTTGACAAGGTAGCACTCACCATTCAACCACCCTTCCCCATAGGCCTGCCTTCTGCTCATGCTTGTGGCAACAATTAATAAAATAACTGCAATTCCAAAGCTTAGCCTGCCAAACATGACCAATACCAATGTTAGACCTACATTTAGTAATGTTCCAAAATCCAAAGGCAAAACTATAATAATCCCAACATTTTTCTTTAGGTGATCCTGACAATGTGCCATTAACCATATTCATAAGGGACAAGGTTATCTGCGAATCATATCACACAATATTGGGGTAATCTATGTTATGATATTTGAAGAACAGACCAGCTGTCTATGACTATGTTAATTCCTCATTTCCACCCCTCCCCTACTTTTCTAGCTTTGCAGTCTCCATCCTAAAAATGATTCAAACTTGCCAACCTGTGGCCAATAATGGCAAACCACATGGCACAGTTTCTGAAAATGATATAGACTTTATATAATTGCCAAAATCAAGACAAACCTGAAGAAAGAAAATTCGGGTTTAACAACTAGATTGGATGGTGGTGTGTCCACTTTGTATGATGTGGTTACAAAAATCAAACTTGTTTTTAGAACCAATATGTCAATTCCAATGGGTAAATGATGACAATGTAGAAGCCAATAATTAAGCAAGCAAACTGTTCTGTTTCCTTAATCGGGGATTGTTGAATGTGATGTGCTAACAACTAACAGCAGATATGCAAAAGATTGTTAACTTACCAAGAGATCAAAAGCAGAATCCTGGCAACGAAAGGTATCTCACACTTTGCGTTTCTTTTCCCTCCTGAACAATAAGTCTTGAATAATATAGAATTCCCAACGATTTGGGACAAAACCAAACAAACCAAAGATGCAATACCCAATCCAAATGCTGGACTTGATGGTAAATGACATAGTTTCCCATTCCATCTGAGATCCCCCTTCTACAAAACAAACAAAGCATCATAATTCAGAAAAAAAAGAAGCAAACATCTCCTAACTGCAAAAGTCTTAATAAATTCAAGTGTAGACAAGCAACAACACATTATAGACCTTGTTCCTCTTAGTTTCGGAGGCTATGCACAAGGTGAAGGAAACTAATCCAAGAGAGTGGGAGATAACGATAAAGAAGATTAATGTGAATGTGAGTTTGCATTTAGGAGGACTTTCCATCATGGTGGGGTGGTTGTCTCTGTGAAGACACCAGAGAAGAGAGAAAAGGGAAGGAATGACTCTTGGAAGCTACTCAAATAGAAACATGACTTGGTGCCTTGTTTGAGTTCCTTCCTTTGTAGTAGTAGTAGTTGAGACTTCCTTCCCAATATGTCTATCATTGTTTTGAAGGAGATACCATTCCTAACTGCATGTATCCTGAATTGGGAAAAACCAGCTAAACCTTTTCCATTTGTTTTGTAGCTGATCAACCGCTTGCTGAAATGGCAATAGAGATAGACACCAAAAATTGCACAAAATATTATTATTATATACTATAACATGAACACAACAACAATTATCTGTCTAGAATGGTCAATTTTCACAATGATGATGCTAAGGACTAACAAGGAGGTTTCCTATTTTTCTCTACTTTATCAATATCAAATTATTAATAATTAATAAATATATATTTTCCCTCAAAATGAAGTACTAAATAATTACCTGCCACTTTTATAGATAGGTTTCTCTTCTCTTCTAGTCTTCTATTTCTATCGGTTTATGCGGTGAAGGTTCTCTTTCTGCCACAAAAGAAAAGTCTATATTCCCACCACGTTTAAACCCAAATGACAGATAGAAAGAAGTCTCTTACTTATGTGGGACCACATTGACATGAATTGGAAAACTAATTAAAAATTAAAACCAAGGTGCCAAAGTTGTTACCTTTGGTAATTGTAATTGGCATTCATTACCCTCTTCTGATTTTGAGGCTCTTTCTTTGACGTTTCCTCAAAGATTCACTCTTTTAAAGGCCCAGATTCGATTCCTGTGAAGACATCGTGAGTTCCGTTTCAATTTGACTTGGATTTGTTTAATTGTTGAAACCCTATTCCCAATTTAAAGTGCGTGTGGATTCGCAGCGTTAAAAATTATAGCTTTCTTCGCTTTTGATACTTGCATTAAAAATTTCAACAAACCTTGCAAATGGGTGCTGGAGGAATATTAATTTATGCCTTTTCTTTCCTTCCATGTTAATCTGGGTCACGCTGTGCTTTTCTTCCTCCTGCACCTTCCCAGAAAGAAAGAAAACGAACTCAAAATGTTTTTCTTGTTTGATGACGATTGCAGGGGTATCAAGTTATCAAATGGTGCTACTTACATTCTAATTTGTGAGAGTCTTAATCAAATTTCAATGGTACTGGCCCCTCACCAATCTCCAATCCTATCCTATCATTCACCAAAAAACAGATAGGATTACTTTTTCTGAGTGCTGCCTACTGCCTAGTTAGGATTGCTTACCTTATTTCTTTATTGAAATTCGAAGGTAGAAAAAAAAAAAAAGTAGTTCCACATTGCAACTGGTTGGTAGTAAACGAACATTTTTTATTTTATATTTTCTTCAAACTTTGCAAAATGGCTGAGGTTGGAGATTATATATTGGCATTGTAGAGTGTCTTTAAACATTTTATTGAGGTTTTGTGGGTTTAGCTGTTACAACATTAAAGAATATCTTATCCTAGTTAGCTGGTGATATCCCTTCACATGAACATTTGTTTGGGAACTTTGCCTTGTTTGATCTGAAGTGCTTTCATGATACCATTTCCTTTTTTAGTAAGTTGCCTGGCACAATGCCAGATATCCATGAAAGATAATTAGAGAATCAGACTTCATGTAAACCAAATGACAATGTTGTGTAAAGACAACAGTAGTACTAACTAGTCTAAGAGGGGAGGAATATTGCTGTGCATTATCCGTTTAATGTTGAGTCAGCTGAGATGATGTTTGCTTTCTTTTGATAGTGATTCTGTTATTTTGTGAATGAGATGCTATTGAGAATATGTGATGTTGTCACTTTATGATGAGAATAGGAGCCTGATTATCATGCCTCTCTACTTTTTCTGGCTGTTGTTGGTACTGTGCTGCAATAATTCAGCCTTGCTTTTAGGTCTGACTGGATATGCATGAAAAATAAGCATTGATCTGAAGGCTCTTTCCTAGATCTTGAGGACTGTAGGATAAAACTTTTGGAAAAAAGATTATGTATCTTGATGACCACAGCTTCTAGCTTCCTGGCAGTGTCTGCAGATTATGAGTAATTCTTGCTTACTCCAGATATATTACCATTCAAAACCTAAATTTTATTTTTAAGTTATGATGGCAAAGATTCAATTTCTAAAACACTGGTCATATTTTCACTTGCTCATTGGAGAGTTTGTAAATTTCATGCTGGTTAAAATGGGCAGTCTTGGAAGGGATTTGCTTTCTCTGTAAATAGATGATAAAAGTTGATTTCATATTTTTAACAAGCTTTAAACAAAAGCAATAGGCTTTGCTATAAATTAATGATATGATGGACCAGGTTGTTATTAGGGTCACAGAAAATTCTTGATGCCCCCTTTTGTGCATGTTACATTGTTGTCTGATAAGTAGGAGTAAAAAATATAATTAGTGTTATATGAGGACATGATGAAGATCATTTGGATCACCTTTCCATTCATGGGGAGGAAGTACTAGCTCTACTCAAGGTGACTGTTAAAGCCTTATAGGTTTCAACCAGAATACAGCAATGGCCATGGAAAAGACTGGAATGTTGTTACTGAGTTATAGAACTGCTCTTCTAAAAGAATGTGACTCTTCTAAAGTGTGTAGTGCACTTTACCGGATAAATTACATAATAGCCATTGATTTAAAAATCAGCAGTTGAGATTATAAGAAAATATATGCACAAAATATAAAATAAACCATGAAGTTGTTAAAATTTCAACCATTGCTTTTCTCACCAAACAATTATTATTTGAACAATGTTTTCTGCCCAATGCTATGAATATTCAGTACCATTGGAGCTACATTGCTTTTCTCACAAAACAATTATTATTTGAACAAAGTTTTCTGCCCAATGCTATGAATATTCAGTACCATTGGAGCTACAGAAGCAGCAAAAGATTTTATTTTATTTTTCTCATTTACTTCTTTTCCTTCTGAGTACTTCAACAACAGATTGTGCTGTGCAATAAGCAATAGCTTGAACAGTAACCATTGGATTCACACCCAATGCTGTTGGGAAGACACTTGTATCTGCCACATAAAGGCCCTCCACTTCCCATGTCTCCCCTGTCTGATTCACCGCTGATTGCTTTGGATTAGAACCCATCCGGCAACTCCCCATTTGATGTGCGGAGCACAATGGTGTTGTAAGGTCTGTCAATGACCTTGAACTTTCCTCTTTAACAAATTTCTCAAACTCATGATATCTTACCTGCTTTACATTTAAGGTCCTTCCCTTATTATGATGTGTCCCAATTTCTTCAGCACCAGCTGCTGCGAGAATTCTCAGGACCTTCTCAATTCCTTTCTTTAAATTCTCTTCATCTACACCTGCTGGCTTATAACTGATACGGTCTGGGGCTTCTACAGTCCCTGATCCTTGATCCCTTGCCAGTGCAAATATATGAGCTGTTCTAGAAAACTTTCGCATTCGGTCTTTTATATCGGTTCCAGAAGTCCATGGTGTGACAATTGAGAACATACCAGGATGCAATGAAGGTGTTTGGATCACTGCACCATATCCAGATTGTTCAAACTCTGCAACAACAGTTGACATTGCTGTCATTATCCCTCCTTCATAGCTCTTCTTATATGCCTCTGGCCACACCTCAGATTCAGGTGCATCTGGGAAGTATCCCCAAGCCATTGCCACTGGATGAAGATGCAAGTTCCTCCCTATGTTTTGATTCCTCAAGCCACTTCTTTTAAGCAGTGCCGGAGTACTCAGTGCTCCACATGCTACAATTGTGACCTTGGACTCCACCACACAAATGTCTTTAGTCCCTTTATATTCATACTCAAAAGCCACTCCACGCGCAATCTTTCTATCCCTCCCTTCCTTTTTCTTGTGCAAGACTTTTATTGCCTCACAACCTGGAAGAATTGCTCCATTGCCAGATTTCACCAAGTCCACCAACCATGTTTCTGAGGTACCCTTCTTTTTCCCATCTTTACAACCCATGCAACACCAGCCACAGTAGTGATCTGACGCAGAATTCCTAGGAATGTTACTAACAGGATACCCCATTTCTTGGCACCCTTTTCTTAGTATTGCATTGTTGAATCCTTCATCTTCAATCTCAGATTGAACTTCCATCTTCTCACAAACAGCATTCAAGGCTTCTTTATACAGTTCACTCTCAAACAACTCTAGACCATGTTTATCACTCCACTCCTTGCACACATGCTGAGGGGTTTTAATGCACGCAGACCAGTTGATTGCTGACCCTCCACCAACAGTGGATCCTGATAGAATGAACACACCCATATCATCACTTGCAACCAGACCACCATTGAGGTACATTTGATCCATGGTTGGTCCTTCAAGAAGAGAAAGATTGTTCCTAGCAGAATAACCTCCTTTCTCCAACACCAACACTTTGTAACCAGCTTTTGCAAGAACACTAGCTATCACTCCACCTCCTGAGCCAGAACCAACCACCACTGCATCACATTGTATCACCAAAGAAGGAGATGATAAGTTTGCAGCAGCTTTATGCTTCCGACGGATGACCGATACAGGGAATCCGAATTGTTTTAGAGCATCTGTAGTGATGTCTCTTGGGTAATTGAGATGGACTAGACCTTTGTAAAGGGGTCCTATCACCTCTTCAGCATCTTCATCTTCCTTATCCTCTTGTCCTCCTTTAGATGTTCCATCTAAAAAGTGGCTCTTCAACTGAGCTTTGAATTCTGGATCAGGTCCGCAGTATCCAATTGCTTTCCATGCAACGTTGTCTTCTGATTCATCTATCTGAAAGTATGTGTCATCTCATAATGAGTACAAGGTTCCAAGCAACCAGAAAATCATACATAGTTGAGTCATAAAATTGTACAAGAAATTGAAACTAAGGAGTGCTTTAATTATATATTGATACAAAAACATTTTCATGTTATGCTGGGGAGTATTAATTTAAGTGTAGAAATCATACCCTATAACGCTATTACAGATTGTTTGAAATGGGTTGAATCGTTAGGAGGAATTATTTGGGTCAGAAGCCCAAAAGAAATGCTTTGAACATAAACCCTTTGACACCCCCCCCCTCCTCCTGAACACACACTCCCACACAAGCATTTGCATTGTTTTTTGGAGTACTGAACAAATTGGATTGACAAAGTTTGGGCCAATCTCGGGGTCTATTCTTTGCCTTGTATTGTTAACAAAAGTAGATAAAGATGGTGCGTTATGAAAAAAGAGTTCCTTATAGAAAAGAAAACTAGGTCCAATTTTCACAATCGAAAGAAGAGGCATGTTGAACCAAGTGTTGTTACTGGTTTTGCTCAAACAATTAAAGCCTTTTCGTCTTTAGTAGCAGAAACACTAGCTCTCAGAGAAACTACAGTCCTGACACTAAACTGCAAAATTCGTGTACTGTACAATTTCTCCTTAAATTCATCTAATAAAATGAGAATATTACTGGGAAAAGAATAATGATTTATGGGTTAACAGATATTTTAAGATAAACTAGAAGACCCAAAGGGACATACTATGATATACTTCCTTAATCTCATTATAACTATCGTCCTATATATATTGTTTTAAATATATCAAGAAAAACTAACAAATAGATATAAAAAAAATATCAATTTTACAAAATTAACATTGTCATTATTAATTTAGTTTTTGTTTTATTTCAATGTAAAATTTATGACTAAAATTAATTTAAACACACATTTTAATTATATAAAAATCAATATCACTTAATGTTAAAAGAAATGAGCCATTAGTTTTCACCACTAATTATGACTTCTTGGATATCATCGGTTCTAACTCAAGAAAAATGCAACTCAAACAATAATTTTAGTTAAAAGACTCGTGTATACACGTGCGGGACAATATGATTTTATTGAGGAAACAATTAGGTAGAAAGTGAAAACCACGTAAATAGGTACTACTTCTGTCCTAATTATAAGACCATTTTAACAAATTTATATCCTTTTAAAAAATAATTAATTTAATTTTTATTATAAATTATTATTATTTTCATTCCATTTTTTTTTTGTTATTTCTCTATCCACTTAATTGTTTCTCATAATGTTTGAAAAGGGAATAATTAAATAAGGGTATGTAGAAAAAATAAAAATTAATACATCTAGAAATTATTTTTTTATTATAAAAATGGATAAATAAATTTCTAAAAAAATTCTTATAATTAAAAATAAAAAGGGGTACAAAATTACCAATCTCAAATTATAAACACATTGATGGTGAAAGTAACGGTCTTTTTTTTTTTTTTTTTTTTGCTAGATAGTCCTTTACCTCAAGAAAAGATGAGCATAGGAGTTGAAAATTCGTATGGTATAAAATAAATGGTAAGGAAACGGAGAGGGAGAAGAAATAAGTGAGAAATAAATTTGGTTGTGTTTGGTAGAGAAAAAAATATGGACTATGTTTTTTATTTCTTCATAAATTTGCGCAAAAATCAACCGTAATCACACTTTCAGTGTCTCATAATTGATTATTAGTGTTTTTAATGTGAAATCTTATATTTTCTGTGAAACAATCTATTATCATTAATCAAAGTTCTCATAATCAATTATGCCAACTTGCATATCATTATCAAAGTTCATAATTACTTATTCCTATTCACCTTATTTCTCTCATTTATACTTTTATATATCCATTTAATTTCTCACTTATTTCTCTCCTTCTGATAAAAAACACACACCCAATGATTAATTTGGCTGGACTGTTGTGTCCCATACCAAGGTACGGTAAAATGGGAGTGAGTTAATGCAATTGGACTATGATAACTACCATGCCCTAAGGTTTGGGATCCAAATCTTAGTTAAATTTCGTACCACTTTGAAGTGGGACAAGGAAACGTTAATTGTTGTTAATGTGGGATCCCCACGTCCAGCTCTCCAACCTTCCTCTCCTAGTACACCTGGGCCACTGTTGGAGTCACTTCCAAGGATGCTGCTATTCCCTTCTGAGTTTTATTTTATGTGAAGATTATTAATTACTATTATTTTGGGCGTTGGAATGGACATATATCTAGTCGCTACTTTACTTAATTTAAGACAATAAAAAAGCTTTTACTTGATCTATATCATTAGTGTAATAGTTTGAAAAAAATAAAAATCTGACAAACATAAATTTTCTTCGGATTGATTGGGTTGTTAAAAAAATGAGAAAAAATTATTGATTCAATTTCTGTATTAACAAAAATTAACAAACTAACAATATAATTAACATTTGCCCATAAAAAAAAAGTTCTCTTCAATAAAATTCTAATAACAAAACCCCACAATTCTTAATTATTTGTCTTTTAATTACCCACGGGAATGGATTCGTGTATGTGTAATGTACTAATGTGTGCGTGTGTCTTTTTCTTTTAATTCATGTGTGTGTGAGCGTGTGCCTAACGTCAAGGAATCAAATTTTAAGCAAAATGCAAAAGTAAAAATAACATCTTTCAAAGGTCGAATAATTAAATGCCGTGAATGAAAGTTTTTATTTATAAAAAGTATTAAAAAAATATATCATCAAGAAGAAGAAGAAATCATAATTTTTTTATCAGCCAAAAAACATAATTTGACGTTTTATCGAAAATAAGCAATATAAATATTATTTTCAATAAACAGCTCTTCTATTATAATTTTCTGAGTAGCTTATATTTTTAAAAGCAAATATCTTAATATCATTATAATAAAGATATTTCAAAGTGTAAAGCTCCAATATTAATTTTACTTGGGTTCCCTTCCCAGTTAGCTAGGTAGGCCACCATTGACCTAAAGTTTAAGGACTAGATAGATGAACCCGTGATTTGGTGGAAAATCTGTCACGTGCAGTTTGGCGCATTAAGAACCCTTTGATGTAACACAAAACGCTGTTACAAATGGATAGATCCCATCACCAACCTTCTCCAACTACATGCAATGGATTATCACATTCAAGTTTCAACCACTCCTACTTTTAACTTGCACCATAACAACACATTTTCGATTTTGTGCGACATAAAGTCAAACCAGAAACATTAATATTGTTAGCTCCCATGCAATTCCATAAAAGGTAAATTTTAAATAATATCATTTAATTGTTCGTGATATTAAGTCTAATAAAAACAATATAAATACAAATAATCTCAATTTTTCTCATATGTAACCAAAAATAATATTAATAGTAAAATTTTATAAAGATCAGAATAAGGTAGAGAAAATAACATGTATTATCAATTAAGAAATAATACCATTTTTTATTTTTTATTTTATCAAAGTGTTGTCATTTCTTAAAATATCTTCAAGGCATACATGGCCAGAAGAGAAAATGTGCAAAAAAAGTAACGGGATTGAGAGGATGAAATAAGACATCTCACCAAAAATAATAAGTTAATAGTATGTACTTAATTAATAGGTTTAAATTTCATTTATTTCTTTAGATTGAAATAACTATAAATTTATTGTCCGTATTTTTTGACTCTAAAGATCTGAAGAGTATTTACCCACCTTCAAATATTTAATATGGAAAAGTATGAAGTGAACGACAAAGAAGAAATATATAATTTGAAGTACTAGGCATGTTTATGAAAAAATATAAAGAGAACTTTGTAGAAAGTACTAGGACTTGTTTTACTAAATTAGTAAATTTTGTTTCTAAAATTACTAAATAAGTTTCATTTTAAAAAAATTACTAATATGAGGGTACTTTATAAGTATGACTTCTATGTCTGTGTTAGTTAACGATTACCCGAAATTACTGTTATAAACTGTTTGCGTAAAACAAATAAAGTCGTACTCATAAAGTGTGGCTTATTTCACAGTAATAAAATTTTCAAAAACTATACTAGTTTAATAATTTTAAAACTAAATTATATTGATAAAAAAAAACCAAGTGTTTATTAAATTTAAAATCCCATGCATAATGAGACATTAGGTGCCGCCCATTTATATATATGGACCCAAATGAGTAAAAATAATTAATTCGAGGCACCTTTATAAACTATAGCTAGTATGTTACTATTGGAGAAATGGCGATAAGAAGCAAGCAACTGAAATCACTTTCTTTTAAATAGAAACAAAAGGGACCGGGAGACAAAGCAGCGGAAGACATTAAATGCTTTATATGTGTCAATTAGGGCACTGTGTGCTCCAGGTTGGTAGAGTTAAAATTTGAGGAATGTTAGTTATATACACATTTTTCGATACATATTTTTATTAAGGTTAAAAATCATTAAAAAAAAGATAAAATTAGAGAGAATTGTAAGAATACGTGGTTAGTTTGAGTAAAACTAGTTAAACAAAGTCTACATGTTTTGTGGAAGGAAGAAATATGGTGTTAATTAATTATCCACAAAAAATTTGTGAATGTCTAACATTTATTATGATTTTTAATCAATTTCAATGAATAATAATAAAGATTAAAAAAAAGTGAGGGAGCTTAATACCTGAGTAAAGAAGATTAGGAGAGTGAGAAGTTTGATGGTCCTGAAGAGCATTCTAAAGTGACGAATGTAACTGAGAGACCATGAACGCATAATTTGTTGGCGTTTCTGAAGAGGCAAGTTAGGATAGGTGTGGATGAAGGGGAATTGGGTGGAGAAGCACCCCATGCCACAGAAAATTAATGTCCCAAACCACGTAGACAACAGCCATAACACAAACTTCAGTAACCCTGTCAAGGGGTGCTTCAATTTCTCACTTATCATGCCCCCAAACTGCACATCATCATCACAAAGCAACCAAATCATTTTATATAAATAAATATTACAAAAATAGCTAAAAGTAACATAACGATAACATTAGATTAAATTGAATTAATTAGCTATCAAAAAATATAATAACTGGAAATATGTGATGTTTCAAATTAAATTCATTATCCTTGTTTTTTTTTTTTTTTTTTGTTTTTTTTGCTAGAAATTTTATAAATGTATGTTTTAAAATGGCATATCGTATAACTAGAATTTAAGTTATACTCTGCCATACTGCAGTAGCATTTGTGATGCCATAATGTATTAAAGCTAGTTATAACTGCAGTTGCGAAATATGATTTAAAATAACATAAAATATAATAGAAAAAAAAATGATGTAGAGAGAAAATAAACTGTCACTATTAATGCAGTTTACATTAAACAATTCATCAAAAAATATATGCATAAAAATGGAGAAATATACTATAACATTATATATATTTCAAAATGGCATATCATAATAACTAGAATATAAATTCGAGTCTGCTATTCTCCTGCATTTGTGATGTTTGACATAATACATGTATTGAAGTTATAACTGCAGCTGCAAATTATGAACTGAAAAACATTAAAAAAAAAGTGACTTGAAGAAAAAATAAACTCATCATCAATGGTTTTTCCATTAAAAAATAAAAAATTATATGCATGAAAAACGAAGAAATATACTGCAAAATTATCATTATCTATATATCAATTTTGCAGGATATTTCTCCATTCTTTTGAGTGCCTGAGTGTGTCTATATATATGGTGAGAGAGAGAGAGAGAGAGAGAGAGAGAGAGAGAGAGAGATTAGGGCTTTAAAATATATGATATAGAAAATTTAAGGGAAAAAGAAGAGAATTTGTAGGTAGCTAGCCGTACACGTTCAGGTGTTCCGGTCATGGAAGCTGAAATCTGATAGAATTTAGTGACAGATTCATCGGAAGTGTCAACAAAGTGGTCGACAGAAGGTAAGATAGTGTCACAGAGAGCATAGAGAGATTTCATTTGCCTTGGAGAGAGAGTGTTGGTGGGAGCTTGAAATTTTTTCTCTCTCTCTCCATTGTTTAGAAGAAGTCTCTGTGTGTCAATGCTACCAAGCTCAACCACGGTGTGATCTTTTTTCCCATCCATTCCCAACCCCAACCTAAAGCTACCATTTCTAGAGCTACTACCATTTCTTCCTATAGTTCTGTCCTCCATATGCTTAGTTTTTCTTAACTTTGCTTCGAAATATATCAAAGCTAGACCACAGGTATCATGCACACTGTGGTTTCCAAACCTTTGGACTTTATATATATAACACCCGTTTGAGAGACTGCCACCCCAACCGTTTTTCTTAAAGGAAAGGAAGAAAATGAAACACATAATTAATGAGTATTTTTCCTCCCACGGAACGATTCTTAAAGGTACACGTACGTTTGAAAATTTTTTAAAAATTAAAGATGGAATAATATAATAGGTAAAAATATATAGCAAGAAGAATAGTGATTCCCATTCCTTCCGAGAAACACAAACCACTACCACTGCTTTTATATAGTTCAAAAGATCATATTGATCAAAATTATAGTTTGATGACTAAAATCAAATTTCATTCAAAGTGTAGTCTCAAAAACATTTTACCCTAATATATAAAATATTTTTTCCTATCATTCTTGAAAGTAATCCTTTTTGACATATGGTCAGATAAGTAAAAATTTGAACCTATTAGAGCTGTTAATAGCACTTGGAAAAAAAATCAATTAAGATTACTTTGGGGAATAGACAAGTGAAACAAGATATTTAGGGAGGGTTGAGAGATAATTTTAAAGAAAAAAGAATGGGAATATTTAGGAATAAAGAATTGTTTGATTAATCTGTATGTTCTTAAACTATATGATCATTTTTAATTAGATCTATGATTTTTTAAATTATAAATCTTTGAACTATATTTTATTTTTAATTGAGTTTTTCCATATAACGACAATTTAACTTGAAAGTACAATCGAGTTAGCCGTGAGAGTTTTCTACAATATACTGTTGGACGTATAGCCTGGAGATCAGGCTCGTGAAAGAATTCCTTTCACTTATGTTATGATAGGATGGAGAAAGAGAAAATAATTTTAAAAATGACAGGTCTAGTTTCACTCAATTTTTTTTTTATTTCTTTTTTCATTTCTTCTCTATTTCTTTTTAACTAAACATTTTTATTTCTCACCATTTTTAGTCATCATTTTATTTTCATTCATCTTAATTATTTTTCTCATCTTCACCAAACAAATCATTAGTATTATAAAAGACCAGTTTATTTTACCAGCTATACTCAATCCTTGTTGGTTATATAGAAGTACCTGCATCATGTTTTATTTTTAAAAAAATGATCATTGGAGAATATATATGAAAAACTAAAATACATGGAAAAAGTCTTAAATTTAATCACTTAACTAAACAGGGAATTAATTGATTATCTCTAGTTCCATGTTAACAATCGTTTATCTCTAGTTCCATGACCTCTTCAACTAGTTGTTCTCCATTCTTTCTTTTTTCTTCTTTTTCTCTCCTTTCTCCTCTCTCATCTCCTCTCTTATGTACTAAAAAATAGTTGAAGTATGGATTGATTATTATTGTCGTCTCAAATACTTAAGCTTGATTCGAGGTTTGAGATGAGTTGACGATGGTTCTTCTTTTATATATACGTGGCTAAGTTGCAATAGAGATGAGTTGAATACTTACAAATACATTCTAACACTTTTATTTTTACTCTAACACTTAAATCAACAACAAAAAAAAAAAATTAACAGAGAAGTTAGGTAATAAATGCTTGTATGACACTATTGATGTTGGTTGTATTTATAAAATACTGTCATCGAGATGGGTTGGATTGCATGTGTAGCATATATAAGATCCAAGACTTCCTTGAAAGGGAATTTTTTTTCACCTGTTTTGGTACAAAATGCTACTCAGTTTACTCCAGGCTTTGGTGTGTTTTCCTTTTAAAGAAAGCATCAAAGTCACATTTGTGTGTGAATTGCTTATGATAAACTTTGGTCAATGTACCAATTAGTGGTTTGAACTAGTTGAGGTGGTCTATTTTAATAGGTTATTGGAAATTAATTCAGAGTAATTCAGTTCGAAATACTAAACATGAAAAGGCTTAATTATGTTCTTATTATTCTAAATATCAATTTTTTATAGGAAAAGTTTATAACTCAGTTCTTATAATATTTCTTTTTCTAGATATTTTTTTGGTTAGTTTTCGTTTGTTTTGTCCATTAAATGTTTAAATATAATATAAGACGAAATAAACAACTTGTAGTTATAATATTTAGATGGACCAAATATATGGAAATTTTGTGATATTTACATGAACCAAATGAGTAGAAAAATGGCTCTTAATTACCAAACAAGAAATATACTAGTAGAAGGAATATATGAGAAAGGGGGAAAATATGAGGATTGATTTTAGGTTTTAAAAATAAGAGACTAAATGAGAAAATTGTTATATTTAATAAATGAAATAATATTTAAGCAAAAAAAAAATAGTGTTGATACGTGGTTACTTTTACTACATTATTATATTTATGTTATCTTTCAATCTACATTTTAATACATTCTAAAAATATACGAGTGAATAAAAATGCTTAAAAGTTTTTTTGTCATTATGTTATGGTGCTACGGTATTTTGTTGATAATTAATTTTTAGTTAGGAACTTAACTAATCATTGTTTGTGGGATTTCCTCTCTTAATTATATATATATATATATATATATACATATATATATTTATTTACAAAAGCTTGAATTTGAATCAACAAGGTTTTAAATAATAAATGTTAAATAAATTTTATATTTCTTAATTCTAATAAAATAAATACTATGTTTTCTAGTTTAAAGTTTCTATTCTTATTTTCTTGACAAGTTCTGTAGCCAATTACTTGTAAGCATTTGCCATAATATTAAAAAAATAAAATGCACGCTGTAAACATTTTAAAAGGCGAAAATAAGTTGGTAAGCTTTTATTTTCAATTATTGCTATATATTGGAAAATATTCTTTAAGGATGAGAGAGAAAAGAACACGTGGTGATGATACCAAATAAAATTCATAATAAATCTTAATAAAAGAAATGAAAAGGGAAAAAGAAGAAATAATGTTTTGAAATAAATGCAACTGATAACGGTACGTATTAACTCCCTCATCTACCACCATTTAATTTGGGCAATTCGATTTTGATTACGTTTCTTTAAAAATTAACAAATAAAAAAAATGCCAAAATTGATGTAGGGAATCATTTCCGTGATGTGGCTTTGACGAAACCAATACTGCTGGCCCAAGGAAAACATTATGATTGGTTATAGAATAATGAAAATTAGTTTACTTATCATATTATATGCTCTACTAATTTAAGGTCCATTATGAATTGCATACCCCGGTTGATATGCTTAATACATCAATATCTTTTTCATGAATATATCACTCGTCAATATTCACTTACTTATTTATGCTCGCATTCATGATCCAACCAATAACCAAATTTCGTGGAGGCTTGTATTATGTATACCATTCGGTTCTAATTAACTTCATAATTCTTCTTTGTACATGCATAAAAAAAAAACTAAAAATATACCCACAAAAAAAATATTCTTGTATTAAACTCTTTCCGTTAAGAATGGGTTTTTTTAAGTGAGATAACACAAGAGTTTCTTAATCTATTGTATTTCGCTCGTGATATACGTAATTATCATTAATTCAAGAGATTTTTGTATATAAAAAAATTAAATATAAATTCTTTTACTAATTAGACTATTCTCCACGTATGAATATAATAAAATCTTACACCAGTATTTCAAATTTATGGGTTTATTAGGAATCAATGTTAATATTCAGCTTATAAGAATTGAGATATTTCATTTGAAAGACTTTTTTTATGATATAAAGACTTGGTTTTTATTGTTGCTTTAACGATTAATGATTAATCTATGATGATGAGCAATTTCTATGTATTATTATTTTAAGCACTTGTTAAAACCTGTAACAAATTGCTTGTTTTGAAATAGGGTAATCTATCTCTATTTCGCTCAAAAGTTTTTTATTAAAATTATAAGGGATTATAATCTTAAATAAAGTATAATGAAATTAATAGGCCGAAAAGAGTACTGACCCTAATTAAGATTCTTTTTGCTGGCGATAAGCTATGCTGCCAAACATTTGGTAAGCTGTTATACAAGTCATGGATATTTTGCAATCTACGTGAAGAACCATGTACGATAACGTACAGTGCCAGTAGAGATGTACTGCATTTGCAAATTAAAATCATGGAAAAGTAAGTTAACTTTAGAAACTGGCCAACCTAATTAAGCTTGTCATTATATGATGATTTGATCTCAATTACTTGAAATAGCGAATTTTATTTTCTGGATTTAATTAACATACATGATATGGTGGAATATCCTTTTTGTTTCTATTGGAGTATGCCCGTGTTTTAATGTTTTGCTTTTGCTTATTGATAATGACTCTAATTTAGGGTAGATTAAAGTGGAAAGACGAGAGAGAGGAAAAAAAAAGTTTAAAAAACAAAATAATAGGAATAGTAAGTTATGTGATTTGAAAAGATTGAGGGAAAAATGAAGTAATTTGGTATGAATAAAAGATTATTTTTAGTAGAATTTCTCTTTTCTCTAATTGTAATTTTTTCATTCATAAGACTTGAAATGAAATTTTATTTAAGGAACTAAATTCAATATTACTTGAATCAATAATTTGTTAGTAATGAAAGAGAAATTGAGTGGATCTTGAGTATTTTCCTTTCGTTTTAGCCTTAATATTCTCCGGCCCCCTCCCCCTTCTATTGCTTCTTGGTCTTGATCGCTCCCATCTCTTTCAAGAACAACTCCTACCATCTTAATTTAATGAAGACCAATTTTGTTAATTAATGATTGCGTCCTTTGGATGAAGCGTACTAAGCATTAGAACGTGAGACTTTATATATATCCCATAGGATATGATTGTCACAGTTGTTAAACTCGAGTATTAATTGGTAAACTTGTCCAAGTTTATGAGCTCGTAGCTGCAAATGGTGTTAAGACATAGTTGTAAAATCATTTATTGGTGAACTTAGTTCATATCTGAGTTTGCGAGTCCACTCAGTCCAGTTCGATCCTCACCTATTTTAGAGCAAAATGACATCAAGTTGGGGTGGCCTCTCTCGCATGATTAGGGCACTTTCAAGTATAAGCTTTCACGTGTTCTCTATTGCACGTTTTCTGCCACTTGAAGTTGTGAAGCCAAAGCTCAACATGTTCAATTTTCACTAATCTCACATCGCACGATTAACACTTGCACATTTTTTTGTCGCTTGAAGTTGCATTCCTTCTTGCACATTTTCTGCCATTCATTTTTTAATTGGTTTGTCCTTCAATTTATATACACAACTCATTCCTTTGTCATCTGTGCTGCTTTATTGAATTAGTAAATCCCAATATTGCAACATATTGAACTCTTTCATTCAACACGTATGTGAGCCCATTCATCTCCATTATTTTAACTTTTCTTGTTATTAGTACTGTACTGTTATATGATGCCTATTATATATATGCTTACAATTAAATTATATAATTATAAATCCGAATTGCTTGTAGGCTTCGACTCTAGGTCTCTACGTGTGACTTGCAATGTCTGATGTTAAAGGGTCTAGATTAAAGTCCTCCCATAACAAGAGCTTATGTTCCTAGAGACAAGTTCCCCAAGAAATAAGTTTGATATTAGGTGGAAACATGTGGCAAATGTTTAAGGAAATGACATAAAATTTAAATATAATCATATTGCTGAATAATTGTTTGTAGAGGAATTTTTAAATTCATGCATTATCTTATCGATCTATACTAGAAAATATTCTGAACATTGGACAATTTTTAAATTTAAGGATGAAAAATTAAAAGCTGTTGTTGTTGAGGCTAAAGATCTTTAGTGCACTTTGATCTTATTTCACTACCAATGAATAAATGTTGATTATGATTGAGGAAGATGATGAACATAATTAGGACCATTTAATATACTTTGATCTTATTTCACTACCAGAAAAACTTAAATAGAGTCGTTTATATTTCGTCTCTAAAAGTAGTTTTATCCGTCAATGATATAAAGACGGAATCATAGACCAACATGTCTCTATCCTGGCCGGATGTGAGAATCTCTAACAATTTCAAGATTAATAATTGCTTTCATATCTATTTAGAGATAAAAGAAATATGTCTCAATTATTCATAAATTCGTCTCTAATACCTTATATGAATAATAATTTATCTATCAGAGATAATTTTTTTCTTCCATATTTGAACATAACAATATCTTCATTTACTATGTGCGATCTTTTCAGAATGCATTTCCTTCTACTTTGCTATTGTTTCCCTTTCCTTTTTCCCCCATGGTAAGAGCTCTCTCAGCCTTCATTGTTTTCTCTCTCATAAAATTTTGGAAAAAAAAAGTTGCTTCCAACAACGACTATGTGGAATGGATGTTCGGGACTAACTTTGCCCTTATATACCTTGATTTATTTTATTTTATTATGAATTTAAGAAATTAATTGGCCCAAACATTTTCTCTCTCTTTTCATATTCAGATTTGTGCTTTTAAAAAATTTGACACGAACCATTTCATTTTCCCTTAATTAGTATTTAATAACTAATATATATTCTATATAACTTGTTTATATATATATATATATGATACTATATATATTTGTAAATTTATTTATTATGTCAATATAAATTTATTTTATTATTTAAATATAATTTATAAACTAATTTTTAAAGTATCACAAAATTATGAAAACTTGTTTTTCTTATGTAATACAATAAATAATATATTAATTATTGTGCTGAAGCATATCTTTTTTTTTAATTTGATGAATTTAAAATGTGTAAGGATGCATTAGAGTTTGGAATAATTAATTTTATTTAATAATAGATATTTTATATTTATAAATTCATTTAAAAAGTCATATAGTTTTTGGACAAAATTAAAAGTCATATATTGAATAAGAATATATCTGAATATAATTTAATACAGAAATAAAAAATATAATATATTTATAAATATTTTTAATTTCTAATCACTTTTCAGTTTCTCCTTAAGACAAGCATATAATTTTCCAATTTTTATATTATAAATAATAATAATAATAATAATAATAATAATAACAATATAATCATAATATTTTTAAGCGGAATAATATCAAAAACTAATGTTACGAGAATTTGACTTAGAGTAAATAAATAAATAAAAAAGATGTTATAATAAAATTGTCAAAATATTAAATAAATACTTAGAGACGGATATAAGTCCATCTCTGATGTAATAGATCAACTAGAGACGGATTGAGATGAATTTCACCATCATTTATCAGACACCAACCATTCGTCTCTAAAAATGGTTAAACCATTTAGAGACGGACTTAGATACCAAATATCTTATAGAAGAATTATTCAAAACATTTTATCCGTCTTTACATACTAAAATTTGTCAATTTTGTCTGTCATTGACGGAAAACGATCCATCTCTAAATTCCGTGTAGAAATCAAACTTTTCTAGTGGTTCAGTATTAATTACACTCTCTTTATTATCCTGGTTGGTTATTTTGTTTTATCATGAAATCAAAGTATTAAATTATTTATGTGTTAAATTTAGTACAAGATGTTGAATAAGAATTTTGAGTTTAAGATCTAATTTTCACTAGATCTTCCAATAAAGGAGTTGAAGAAATCTTCAACATGGAGGATGAGTTCTTGTAGAAGATCCCTTAAGATTTGCACATTGTTCAAAAAAGAATAAATTTTCTTCCTTTTTCTTTTTCCCGAAGATCTCAAAATGAGATCTACCATTAAAGAAAAAAAATGAAAGAGATCTTGAAAGATCTGTAATCATATATGACACTATGAGATCTATCAAAAGTTAGTCTAAGATCTAAATTTAAAATTTATCACCAAAGATGCAATATTATGTTTATGTATGTCATTTATAGACTATAAATTATTATTTTTTATATTAAATAAACTCATAAGTTTGACTCAAGTTTACAATTTTGACAACCTTAGCTTGGTGGCAGAGAATTAAATGTTGACGTTTCTTATGAAACTTTGCATAAAATGAGAAATATAAACTATTATTTTTTCATAATAAAATTATACATGCACTTAAATTTGAATTGATTTTTTAATTGTAAAGTTGATTATGTAGAAGTTTTGTTCTTTTATGTTGAACATGTTATTGGTACGAAATTATTCTTGTTGAAAACAATGACAAAAATTTATCAAAGTCCGTGAGTGCAAACAATGTGAATATTTCCTTTTTAACATGATTTATTTCATACTCAATAAGGATCAACTAAGATTTGAACACTAAGTCACTTAATTAAGGAACACAAATCACTACCACTTATATCAACTTTGTTAGTTATCTAGAAGATATGTGATTGATTATTTAAGTGTGATTGGACTTAAGTTTTTCTATTTATTTATGATTAGTATTCAGTGTAAAAATAATGAGTATTGAGCTTTAAATAACGATAACATCCAACATAACTTTGATACTAAAATAATATATAACAACCAACTAAAGTAGAAAATTTGTAGAGACAAGAGAAAGAGGTTTACGGCACCAAATTACAATAGCACTTGGAAGAAAAATTCAATTAAGATTACTTTGGGGAATAGACAAGTGAAACAAGATATTTAGGGCGGGTTGAGAGATAATTTTAAAGAAAAAAAATGGGAATATTTAGGAATAGAGAATTGGTTGATTAATCTGTATGTTCTTAAACTATATGATCATATTTAATTAGATCTATGATTTTTTAAATAATAAATTTGAACTTATATTTGATTTTTAATTGAGTTTTTCCATATAACGACAATTTAACTTGAAAGTACAATCGAGTTAGCCGTGAGAGTTTTCTACAATATACTGTTGGGCGTATAGCCTGGAGATCAGGCTCGTGAAAGAATTCCTTTCATTTATGTTATGAATTTAGTGGCAAAGAAAAGACATGGAACAAAGTAGTTCACTTCGATCCATCATCAACTTTCGCAAAACAAAAATAAAAAAGAAGTTCATATTAAGCGTTGATAATGTCTCGCATAGAATTGTCTTCAAAAGGAAAATATGTAGCCGTCAGAAAGAAAAAAAGTGACAGAATTGCCATCCGTATCATGATCTCAATTAATGTCCTTAATTAGGCTGAAAAACATTAACTATACTAAAAAATATCTAAAATAGATATATTTCCCTTCCCAGATCTCACAATGAAATCGTTTTGATTACTTGAGTACGTAACGTTTGGGGTGGGACCGTGGCAACTCACGATGGAGATCTCGTGGGGGTACTACAACATAATTAGACAAAGTGAAGATTTTATAAACAAAAGGACAATTTTTTTTAAAAAATAAAAATAAATTTTATTAATGAAAATTGCATGCAAGTGGGACTCCAAACTAAAAGAAACACGTTCAACGAAGAGAATTCCATAAAAAAGAGAAACCCTAGTTGCAACTTGAGCACTTTGTTGTAACCAATGAAAGTGGCCGACAAATGAAAATTAGTAAATTACAGAGACCAACTTTGTTTTAGCATTTTTGTCCTAGAACATGCGCCAGCCTTGCGGAGTGTGACTTTGAAACACCTAGGATGCTTGAATATGATAGAGGACAACAATGTGGTCACGACAAGACAAGAGGTTTGACTCATTACTATTCTAGTTAGTTTTTTTTTTTTTCTTGACCTTTCGATTTATTAATAATTTTTTTAACTAATTTAAAATTCAGTTAAAATAAAAATAAAATCTAATCAAAAATTATTTTTATCAATAATTGAACTCATATAATATTCAAATAATTTAACTTTAATTTCAACACATCAACCCAATTTGCACAATCATTTGATTTTTTAATTAGTTTTTTTCAACATTACTATTATATAGCATTACAACTATATTGGACTAACCCGATATTTTATTAGCATGCATCATGCAACAGCATGCAATAACATACATTTTAACAGAAAGCGTGATAAGTAATATCAAAATGCAATTTGTAAATAATTTCCTTCATCCCCTGCATGCGTCTTGCATTGAAGTTGAAACCACGTATAAAATGGTCCCAAACAATCGATTAAATTAAGTTTTTTCACAACGATAATTATTGTTGGCAAATTTATAAAATAGTTGGAAAGATCACTTATCTCAATTAGTTTAACCACCTTGCAGAATAATATATATGCCAACTATTGAGAAAGAGAGAATGACTGAACAAGCATGGAGGCTGGAGCCACGACCACGACCTTAGTTTATTAACTTTAGATTTTCATCAGTTATGTCTGATAATCAGAAGAAATATGAGGAAAACTTACTCTATCAACTCTAGAGTTTCATCAGTTATATATGTTTGATTGTCAGAAGAAATATGAAGAATAAAAAGTAGAAAAGAAAGAAGTAAAAGTTAAAGAAATTAAAAAGGGAAATGAATAAAACATGAATAGATTTTCAAGTAGTTTGAGAGAAAAGTTATAATTTAGGAAATAATTGGAAAAAATATGGGAAATTTCCTTCAAATTTATAAAATGGTTTATGATTATGATTCTTACAATTTTTTAAAATATTTCAATAAACTTCTCAATATATAAGTTGTTACTATTATTTAAATTATTTTAACAAATTCCGTGGTCAAATGCATACTTAAGTGATAAGAACTTAATTATCATATAAACGTAAACAAAGGTGTTTATTTAAATATACTTTTACGACACAAAATATATACTTTTACTTTTTTGAAAAAAATAATCCTTAAACACTATATATGTTAGTGTACTAAATATAAAAAAAACGAATATATGTCATTAATTAAAAATACCTAGTACTTATGGCTCAAAGGTTTAATTTGTATTTTGTCGTAAAAAAATTAATATATATTTCAAGTAATTATTCTTTGCTTTGTTGAAATTTTGTTGGAGATGAAGAATATGACTTTAGTTACTCCCCTAAATTTTGAATTTTCCTCCATAATATTTTTATTTTAATTCAGACCAAAGGATAAACAACAAAAGATATATGCAGTTTGTTAAATACTTTTAGCTTGTTCAATCAAAATTAAAGTTTTACTTTTAGTTTAATAATTTGTGTAATAAATATTTTTATTAAAGGTCATTATAGGTGATAGTCGTAAAATTCATTTTGATTATAAATAATGTAAAGTTGAAGGTTTAAATAATTTTTTAATCCTTATAATTGAGCAATTTTTAACTTTTCATTCTTGTAATATTTAATTTATTTTAATCCTTGTAAATTATATTTATTTTATTTTTTACGAAAATGGTTTAGATAGTATTTTTTACGCTCTTAAACTCAGAAAAATTTATACAATTTTTTTCAATACTAAAATTCATTCTTAGTATAAGATATCACGTCATATACTAATTAATGAATGTCATGAAATATAGTATTCCATTATGCTGGTAAGTGCTGAACTGGTGATGACAGTACACTTTTTTTTTTTCTTTTCAATTGAAAACATTTGTCACTTCATGTTAATCAAAAGGCCAAGAAAGGTATCAATTGAAAACACTATCCTGTCTAGCTATAGAAATTAAAGCAATGAAAAGTACTAGCTTTCAAAACAAGATTTGCACTTTCATAATGTTTGTCTACCATAAAACTCGTGCAACCAAATAAATGTTAATCAGGAAAATATATATATATAATTTGACACTATATATGGATTCTAGACATGCAAATTTAGTCAATAATTTTGATAAGGAATCATTGGAGGAAATCTTTATAAAAGCTTACAAAAATCCGATTGAAAAGAAGTTTAGAGGCAAAAATTAATGTATACGCCTTACAATTACCTATAATGTTAATCTAAGTTGATATAAGTGATTAAGAATTTAGTACAAAATTTTATATTTTTTTATGGGCATTGGTTCAAAATTTTGTAATATAATTTTTTTCTGTGGGCAACTCTTTCCACGGAAATATCTTAATGCCTTGAATAGTTATAATTAAGGACTTGTTTATTCTTTACTCATGTTTTATTGCTTTTAATAAATATTTTCACAACACTTAGAAATTAATATGTAAAATTTATTAAGGTCCTATTTGGGGTAGTTATATTTTTTTATATTTAAATGTAATTTTTAAAATAGAATGTGTTTAAGCCAAATGTAACTGAAATGATTTTTAACTTTAATTTAAAACACTTAAACATTCATTTTTAAAATAAAGAAAAAAAATTGATTTTGTTTTTTTATAGATTTTTTAGTAATATTTTATTTTTTAATTTTAAAAAATACATTCTCGCATTATTTGACAATGATATTTTCTGTCACCGTTAATACTAACATTAATATCGCCATTATTATTACCACCATCTAGGGACGGATCTAGGAGTGTATTAAAGGGGAACCAATTTTTTTACATAATTATTTAGATATTTTAATTTTAATAAATAATAAATTTAAAAATATTTATCATTAATTTCATAATTAAATTAAATATATGATCTACTATTAAATTTTTTTAAAGCAGATATCAATTTAAAAACTTATTTTTCTCATTTTTTATTAATATTTTTTAATTTTAATTTTTTTTTCTTTTCTCATATTTACATAAAGAATCATTAATATCATCATCACTATTTTATTACAACAACCACCATTATTAGGGTTACCACACTATTGTGGCTCTGCCACCCCACAAATACAACCTTAGCCTAATCTTGTAAAAGATTCAAGTACAAAAGTTGTTCAAATTTTCAAAAGACACCGCCTTGAAAAATACAGTAATTTTAGTATAATATACAAGTCATGCTTATATAAATAAATATATATGGAGATTGAGGTGATCTTCTTGCGTGTTTGGATGTACTTAAAATACGTCCAATGAGTCACAAAATTACTTCAAACAGCGAAGATAGACAGAAATTATAAACAGTATTTTCTCTAGATTATATGATATTTAAGGTTTTAACATAACTATTAAAGAATATAATTAATTTATTAAAATTTAAAATATTAGATAATTTTCTAATATATTCTTTATCTCTTCAATTAACGATTTATTTACTTTTTATATACATTACTCTCATTAAGTACTTATTGATCATAGAAGTTTTAAAAAAAATATTTAAGGCAACACTAATTTTATAAAATAATATATATTTTGAAAAAATATATTCTATAAAACGTTATATAATCTAAAATTGAGGGAGTAGCATTTATTGACTCAACGTATTTAAACACTCACTTCATCAAGCTGTTTTCGAATGGCTCTTGTGTTTTGGATTATTTCACATGAAAATTTCAAAAGTTGATATATGGGTGCATAACGTGTACGTCCGACACCATTCATGAGTTAACCTTGACTGTGCTTAAGTTTAGCTACTAACTACTTCCCAATACAAGGTAGCATAACATAATAAATTATGCATTGCTGGGAACCATACAACTTGTGAGAAATTGTTGGAGCCCGCATCTCATATGGCTATGTAGAGATCAATGATCCATAAACAACCACGAAATCTCAGTCCAAATCGGGTTTATAATTTGCTAACCACAGTATTCACGTGGCTTTTCCTCTAAGAGGGTCCCTTATGTTAATGGCGATGAAGGGCCTCTAAACCAGTTGAATTTTCCTTGTTTAATGTGCTAAAGGTGACGACCAGTTAAGTTCGTTTCCTATTGAATTGTATGGGCCACTTTATTAGCTGAAGTGGTTGAATTAATGAACACAATCAAAGTCAAGGCTTGAAAAAAGTTGACACATTACATAGGAGAACAAATATAAGTGTATTATGTCACAACTCATCATACTTATCATGGAAAATAGAAATATTTGATTATAATTATTAAATTAAAATTTACAGTTTCTAGATTGTTTCTTTAATTTTAAAAGACAGAACTAGAAAAGTTTACTAGGGAGGGCAAAAATTGATACATGAATCAACAATGATCCATAATTAAAATTAAATTTTCTTATATAAATTAAATTAATTTATCTATCAAATAAAAAGTTTTTTAAAATCTAACAGATAAATGAGAAAACCTATTTAAACACAATTAATATAATTGAAGCTATGTCAAAAAATTACCTGATTAAAAGAAACTAACGTATAATTTCTAAAATTATAGAGTAGATGAAATAATTAGTGTTGCTATAATTAATATAAGAAAATAAAATAATTTATATAGCAATTAACATAAAAAAATAGTTTTACTAATGTATAGTTTTATTAAAAGCAACTGTATACTCTATCTATCTAATGCATAATTTTTTTAATTAACCCAAATATAACTTAATTAAAAATGATATGTGAGAAAAAAATAAATATATGTAGGTTAATATAAAACATTTGAAGAAAATAATACATTGTCCTAAGAATAACGTTTCTTTGCAAAAGTAACAAGCTGGGGGGCAACCTGATATCTTTCTTGAACTTGTTACAAAGATTAATTTTAAAAGAGTTATTTTTTATCATATCATTTATTTTCTTGAAATCTAATGATTAAGATTAATTATTCATTATAACTATTAAATTTTAAAAAATAATAAAAATAAAAAATATCTCTAAAAAAATTACTTTCTCTCATATTATATAGTTTCTAGACTGTTTACATATTTGTGAGTGTGTTTCTAGATTGTTTATATACATACATACATACTATTTCTTAGTTTAAAAACTTTACATATTTCTTAGTTACACACTTACACACACAATTGGGCCAACTAGGTAGTGATTTTGTGTTGGAACTAAGAGGGCAACTAAATCTAGGCTCCCACACATGGCGTTGTCCGGACACTCCAATGGGCAGTGTTAAATTAAACCACGTACTAATTAAGATACCTTCATTATTTAAACTTTAGAGAAACCCTTCTTGTTTGAGCTCTTAACGATCCTATCTTAGAACATTTTCAATTATTCACTTTCAATAAAATAAGTTCATTGCAATCCCACATTGAAACATCTTCGATAACTTAATTTCAATCAAATAAGCTTGTTAACTAGTTTATAAACTTGCGACACGCACGCATATATAATCAGTGTGTTTATTTTTTTTTTTTTTATGAAGAATCATCATATATTTGAACAATTTAAACTAAATACAACAACAAACTTGAAAATGGTCCCAAGAGAAACAGGACTTGTCAACATGTTCTCTCTTAAATCGTGTGGTCCCTAAACATGTATGATGTCTATCCTAGCTGGGCATGAATATAATTGACTGCTTTAATTTGTTTATACGTTTCTAAGGGTTAACTTTAATTAGATATCCTTTTCAGGTCGTTAGAGAGAAAAAAAGTGTTTTTCCATTAGGGTGTTTGTGGGTTGATTCAGATCGGTTTTAGTCAAATTTAGGATTTAATCCAATCAAATTTGGTCTGTTCAGTTTGGTTCGGTTTTCAGAATTTTTTTAAAAACCCAACCCAATTCAACCCATTCATAAAAGATTTGGTTCGGTTCGGGTCAACGGATTACCCATTTAAATTTGATCTTTTTTTTCTTAAAACTACTATTTTATATCATGATTATCCAAATATCCAATACAATTAACACAATAGGGTAAATAACCATTTTTGTTCTTGAGTGTGTAGAGACTAGACAAATTCGTCCCCAAAAGATGAAGATTTAAATTTTAGTCCTCGAAAGTTAAAAAAGTGTGACAAATTCATTCATTTATTAACTTTCGTCAGTTACTATTAATGAAAGAGTCTACATGGCACAAAGCGACAAAAATGTTACAAAAATGGTTGTCAACATGGCTGCAGAATAGATTAGATCAAAATGTCAGTAAATTTTCATTTGACCAGAATGTCAGTAAGTTTCCATTGCACAAATTTGTCAGATCCCAAATTTCATTTCATTTAAGGGTAAGATGCAATTTAAGATAAATAGTCATTTTTGTCCCTAAACGTGTAGAGCGCTCACAAATTTATTCTGAGAGATGGAAATTCAAATTTTAGTATATCTATTTACACGCATTGTAAATTTGCTATAACTATTTGCTTGTCTTCTCAGCTATCGAGATCATTGGCACATTGTTGGAACATAATAGTATTATAAGATATTCATGAGTTTTTTTTTTCTCTCTCTACATATCCTTTTCCTGGGTTTTTTTCACGTCATAAAAGTTGTCATAAATTTGATGTTTTTACCAAAAATACATCCTTTACTCATTCCGTATTACCAAACTCCCCAATACCATTCAAAATTCCTGCAGAAGTTGAAGCAAGATTTAAGGTTGTCGGGCTGACATTGATTTTTGAAGTGTGATTTCGAACGAGAATGTGATCTGTTCTATTCTATTCTTTCTCTCTATGTTGGAATTATTATTATCAATGTTGATATGGTTTTGTGTCCCTTTTGTTTAGTGGATTTTGAAAATCCTTATGTGTTAGACCCAGTTCTGTTTGAGAGAGAAGTTGACACTTGACAACGTCAAATATGCGCTTAATTGGTTGTTGTCCTTTAAGTTGGTAAAACCATTTTTTAAAAGAAACTTTTTTAATTACAGGTTAGAACAAAATCAAGCGTGATGGTGTTGAATTACAGGTTATAACAAAATCAAGTATGTTGATCATGAAAGAATTAAATTATATTTTATCCTTAAATGAAATGAAATTTGGGGTCTGAAAAATTAGTCTAATGGAAACTTACTGATATTTTGGTCGAATAAAAACTTACTAACATTTTGGTCCAATTTATTCAACAGTCATGTTGACAATCAATTTTGTGACATTTTCGTCCCTTTGTGCCACGTAGGCTCTTTCCTTAACGATAACAGATGAATGAATTTGTTGCACTTTTTTCACTTCCGGAGACTAAAATTTAAATTTCCATATTTTGGGGATGAATTTGTCAGTGCTCTACATATTCAGGGATGAAAATGACTATTTATCCTAACAATATTATCGAATGTTTGAAAATAGTAAAATTAATTTATTTCATATCATCAACATAACATTCTAAAATAGACTAATACAAAATAATCTTCAACGAGATTTACTATAATAGTGTGAATCACAATTGTTTTCTACAAACTAATTTCTTGTAATAAGCTTTGGTGCAACTAGATTTGTTACAACCAGATTTGCTTAAACAAATGAACAAAATATGATCCATTAATATTATAAACATTTAAAGTTATAATACTAAAAGTCCTAATATTAGCAATATTTAAAGCCAAACCAAACAACTTTAAATTTTTTGATCGGTTTTGATCAGTTCAGTTCGATTTTGATCGGTTTAGTTTGATTTTGATCAGATCTATAGATCTAAATCTATGACTCAACCCATACATAAACGATTTTGATCGGTTCGGTTCAATTTTGACCAAAATACATAAATGACTCAACTCAAACTATTCAGATCGATTTTAATCAATTCAGATTAGCACGTGACCCATACCCTTGAACACCCCTATTCTCCATCATGTTGAATAATTAGAAATTTCTCAAAACCTTTTATTGCAATTTCTAATTCAAGATTACTATTTCTGTTTTACACTCTTTAATTATGATGTGATCTGAACTCAATGTTATAGTAGAAATCTAAGGTCCGATGCGGCGGTGAGATATTAATGATCCAAAAACGATGAGAGATTGGAGAGAGAATTCCCACCAAGATTGTATTCGAATATGTGCCTGTTATTTCGTAGTGAGTGAATGAGTAAAAAGTTCTCTAATTCATGGGGCAAATGTCCTTTTATGATTCTCTTTACCTTTTATACTTCTCTTTGTCTTAGATTCGGTTTCTTGGATGGATCTGACCTCTTGGGCCTTGCCTTATTATTTGTGGTTGTTCTTTTGAACCTTCTTTGTGATGTGTTAACCCATAACTTAGACATATATCATAACTGTTATTCTTAAGTTGGTGTAGCTTGTATAAATGTGATATTGACTTAAGTTATAAAGTTAAGATTATCTTCCATAAAAAAAAATATTTTATTTATCATCTTCATTGAGCATTGATATCTAGAAAAAAAAATTTAATGAGCAAGAAAAAAATTATGAGCTTTGTTATATATTTGTCTATAACTTTATTTTTTCTTTCTAATTACTAGATGTGTAAACCATATCTGTTATTTGAATATTATATATATATATATATATATATATATAGTAAGAGTGTCATTTTTATATGAAAATGAGGAGATGGAGGTGGACCTAAAAGGGACATGCTCCCTCTCCAAAAATTTTAGTGTATCTAAATGCTTGAAAAATAATATTTTGGTACTCCTAAAATTTATAAATTATTAGAAAATGATATCTATAAATTACCATGTTACTTGGAACTTAAGGAGCTAGAGAGTGAGAAGGAAAAAAAGAGAAGTATGATATGTAACATAATATGATAGAAGAAGAGATAAAGAGAACTTATAGGTGTTAATGATGTATTTATGATATTAAGGTGTTCACAAATATTTATTCAAAAACATTTTATCAATGTAATTTATTTATTTTTCTCATATAAAATTACTTTTGTACCCTGTATAGTTTCATATTTTTATTTATAATAAATATTATATATATATATATATATATATATAATTACATCAACACTGTTGACACAAGTAATAGTGGTCCATGTTTCTTAACGAAGTGATCTTGGATTTGAATCCTGATTTTGTGTATAAAATAAATTATGTTGGAAGAAGAATATTTATTTTATGTGCGTTCATGATCCTAACAAAAATTAATCATCACTAGTTTTGATCATGAATACTTTGTACCAAATCATGATCATCAAAAAAATAAATTATTTTTCTTTTTTTGGTGTATTTTATGCATTTGAAAATTGATATATTTTGTACTAAATTATGTTTTTTTTTTCTTGGGCTCCCGTAAACAAATTTTTTTTAGCTCTGTTCCTGAGAACGAGAGGGTTAAACTTGGATTATGAAATCATATATGAATAATTAAAATTTAATTTCACATGAAGCCTCTCGTAGGTATGATATTGTAGGCTTGGATCTTTCCTTTTGCAACTTGTGAGGGCTCTTTCTAGGAATACTTGATGTTCCTTAATCCATTTTATATATAGCTTCTTGGTTTGCATCAAAACTCAAACTTTGCATTTTAGTACGTGTATGGTTGCAATGTATAAATTCTTTAATCTAAGTGTTATCCCGTTCGTGCGTGTATTTTTGTGACCCTGATATGCTTGGTGTTGATCTACATTAGACGAATTAAGAAATATAAAAAAATTGTATCACATTTTCTTATTCAAATTATTTTGGTACTATTAGGTTTTATTGATGAAATAACATCGTCTCAAATTAAATTTGACATGTTTTCTCTCTCTTTATTAATATATTAACTTTAAATTTTAAGTAATATTTAGTTTGTACATTACATAAGATAAATATTTTTATATAATTATAATAAATATCTTTGAATATAAAAATTATATATTTATATTTATAAAAAATAATTTAAATTGTGATAAGGGTGGACATGAGTTGGATTTTAAATTCAATCGGGATCCAAGTAAATGGATTGAATTAAAAAGTTATATCCATATTTTGTAAAAAAAAAAATCAATTTAGATTATTTAGATCGATCCATTTTAAAATCAGTTTTTGGTTCAAATTTGGTCTTAAAATTAGTTTGGTTCTGAACCAAAATACTAGTTTAAAAAAAACAGTTTTAAATAAATAGAAAACTACAATTCAAGTATATCAATACTTAATGATTAAAAAATATAAGATACCAAATTATGTTTAAATGATTTAAATATAATTCAAATCTATTAAAGTACATCGGAACTTGATAAAAAGATATAATCAAAAAGAAATATTCTATTAAAAGTTATCAGTGATGCTTTTCGATAGAGATTAATTTTTGACAAAATTGAAAAAATATTTTGCAACAATAACATATTGATGAGAAAAAATACATTGAATTAATCTAAATTTTAGATCATCATTGACCACTCATGAGCTGCGAAACAATAACACACGAGATTAAGAGAAAATAGGATTTTATTAGCTTTAATAAATACTATCTTCTATGAGGCTTTATAGAAATTTTGCTGACATAAAACTAAAAGATAGTAATAAATGAATGACTCATTAGATTTTGACACACGTCTGAGGCTACAAGCTAATTGAATGATTCTTGTTGGGCGTTATACATATACACGTATACATATTGCAATAAACGTTTGAACCTTTTATGTGCAACAAAATATCTTATAATATCTTGATTTCACCAAATTCATCATCCAGGTTTTTCACAACTGTTACCTTAAAAAAAAAAAGGTTTTCACAATTGCGTGGCTCATCCCTCTTCATATATAACGAATGCCTTCAATTTTCCCTTTAACCAGTTAGCATTTATTAAACCCACAAACCACACTTATTCATATGTTGCACAATTCCTAGCTACTTGTTAAAGATTGTATAGCTGGAGAGATTTTTCTTCTCGACCAAGTATATGCATATGCAACGTTCAACTCAGGAACTATCTTATCTTTAATAGTATACTTGATTGTACAAGGGTTATTGTCAATGCATAATCTTCACAAAGATATGGATAATATTTCTGTTGAAGCCATGTATGCCAACAACTACTGCAGATTCTTTTCACCTGTCGAATGAGCCATATCTTCATGTCTCCCTCTTGTTTTGATAGGTAGAGTATGTTACTTTCGGACCTTTTTTATGATAATTTTAATAGGTCGGAGATGCATGGTAGTAGGGGAGAAAAATTAAATATTATATCTGTAATATGTTTGTTAATTATTTATATATTTTTTGAGGAAAAATGATTGCAATTAAAATAATTTTGGGGATATTTAAAGTTCACGTAGTGTTTCTATTTCTGTTTTGCTCAACAGTAATAATAGGATTAGAAGAATACACTAGTTAGTTCCAAAGACAAGATCTAGATAAGTCTGCTTTAGACTTGGAAATTAAATTAGATAGACATATGTCATTCCGACGGTGGTGTTGGGTGGAGGATAGTTTTGTCTGTTTAGATTTTGGAGGTGTAGGAAGAGAAAAGGGGTGTGCAGGAAGTAAAAACCTCATTGTTTTTTGACAGAAATTGCCTCAACTTAATTGTTAATGCATTAGCTGATGTGCACCAATTCTATGGATCTCCGAATGCAGGCCGGACCCCTTCATCATCAACTTCATTCTTACGGATTCATCAATCCATATGAAGGTTACAGAATTCGTAACTTTCAAATCGTAAAGGGTATTTTTGTCCTTATACTGTTCATATATAGTATATTAGAAATATATATATATATATATATATATATATATATATATATATATATATAGTGTATGTAGCAAAACCCAAATCTTAATCAAATTTGCAAAAAAAAAATCTCTGCAAAATTCTTTTTGGACGTTAGGTGCTTGCTGAGTTACTTGTGATTGGAAAGATATGGTCTCATTGGGCTTTGTGCATGATCCAAGAATGCCAACTGTAGGGCTTAAGACTACGAAAGGAGATGGGCTTTGAGCCCTCACAAAAAAAAACTATGAAGGGGATTGCTATTAGCACTTCCTCATTGCTATTTAAATCTCCATGTTTGAATTATTTATTTTGACGAAAATACCCCCTTACCATGGAAATGTGTTTTCAAAATACACAATTTTTTTTTGTTGTGTATATGAATTTGTATATACAATAGAAACTTACTGTCATTGTGTATCTCTATCCTATTACACAATGGAAAAAAAGTTTTTGTTGTGTATATATATGATACACATACACAATGTAAACTTGTTTTCATTGTTCAGAAGGATAGAGATACACAACGGTTTTTTGTTGTGTAACTGGAGTAACTTTTAATTGTGTGGTCTAATATTTAATTTTTTAAAAATAATTTAAGTAAACAATAATTTCTTGAACTACTTTTAAAAAATAACTTGAAAGATATAAATGGATGCAATAATTAAGAATATAGAAGAAATTATACTAAAATTACACTACCTCTATTCCTTTATATAAGAAATAAATGCTAGTATTTTTTTTTATTTCTAATTATAAGAAAAATATGACCACTTTTAAATGTATTAACTGATAATTTCCTTTTAAATTCCCAATTTATTATGAAATCTATTAATGAATTTCTAATGAAAGTAGTACATTTATTGAACTATTTACAATATAACTCATACTTTGAAAAAAAAATTCTTATATAGATTATGTGAGCAATGTCATTATATCTAACCACCACTTAAACCAATTAATTTTATGAGTATTTTTAGAATAAAATTTAAATTTATGAAAAATATTAATTGAAATATTCTAATTTAACTTTTTTTATGCAATAAACTAATTTAACTATTTTTATTAATTTTTGATGAATTAAATATTTATTTTTTACTATAATATAAGAACAAAGGGAGTAATAAATATATGACTTTGTGTGCAGCCCAAGCTCTAAAAGGTTGTAGCATTTTAGCAGAAAATGCACTTCACTACCTAACGATTAAACCCAGGACCTAGGCCAGACTTGATTATAGGAGGAGTCTGGTTAAGAATTTATAAATACCTCGTAATATAAATAGATAATTAAGTTTTTAGAAACCTAGTATATAAATAGTTAAGTTGCTTCTGAAAGATATTATTAGCTAGATTTTGTCATATTTGCAAAATAGTTAAACACCAATTAAAAAAACTCACCTTAATTCGATCTCTTTCTTTAAGAATGAATCATAATTTAGATAATAATGGTTGATCTTTGTTGGTACACCCATTATATATATACCAATTAAGTTCATTTTTATTTTTTTATTCACACATATCTGACTTCCTGCATAATCAAAATTATATAATTACGGGTTCTAGGAGAAAAGATAATCACACAAATGCAAATTAAATGAGAACAATCTAAACATTCGATTCGATTCGATTCGATTCGATCGTATGATGTTACTTTAGGTTTATAATGACCCACAACTTAAATTCAAAAAGAAAGTGTCGCTTTCGAGTCTGACTAATTGTGTAAGCGAAAAGATCTTCTAAAGAAATTCACAGAAGCACTGGAATAACTGATATAAATTAAGTACTAGGTGTCGTTTGTACTAGGTGAGCGTGTGACCTCAAATTGAATATCATAGGATATCGACATGTGTATTCTTTTGGTGGGGTGGCAAATAAACAAATGAACATATATATGATATATAATATATGTTTTTTAATTATTCAGGCTTGGCACTTGGGAATCAAGTATATATGAATAGATGACCTAGGAAAGGATTATGACAGGAGATTATGATAATTTTATTTAGATACAATTTATAAATATTTTTATCTTTTTTTTATTAAAATATAAATTTTTTAATAAAAAATTCTAATTTTTTTTTGTTAATTTTATATCCAAACAGATTTTATATGCAAGTCATAGAAGCTATATATATCTTATGGAAAT
The DNA here is from genome assembly GCA_007407185.1 of Glycine tomentella. NCBI lineage: Eukaryota > Viridiplantae > Streptophyta > Magnoliopsida > Fabales > Fabaceae > Glycine > Glycine tomentella. Next base: position 828,480 of record PYAF01004812.1, on the reverse strand, counting down.
GTCAGTCAAAGTGGTCAACTACGTACACCTTGACAACACAATATTTTCTAAATATTTTCAGGCACTATCTTTTGTATCTAATATGTAGATCTGTAGCTATCCATGATCAACTGTCTTTTAAGTAGGCTATGATTATCAGTAGGCACTTTGCGGCATCAAAATGCTCTTTAAATATTATATGGTGTATAAATGATGAACAAAAGGACAAATAATGAATCGCATAACAGTATATGTCAAAAGCGAAAAATGGTAGATACGATTTTGAAAATGGTAGATTTATACACCTCTAATGCTCTATTTTAGGGACGTGGAAGAAAAAAAATATGACAAATAATATTATTGTGTGAGTGAGTAAAACAATAAAAATAACATATAGAGACATGAATATCATTATTGATTAAAGGTATACAAAAGCTGCTCCTTTAATTCAAGATGCTGATTTGCGAATAATGATAAACGTACACCCAATTTTTTTTGGAAGGAAAAAATAAAGAACATTTTATTAATATAGAACAATATACATCATAGATTTAAAGATGTAAGTAACTATACCAATCCCCCGAAAAATCAAGGACATTAGCCTTGGTGTTATCAAACCTTCCTTAAAGGGATGGTGCAACCATTCTATGTTCTAACCATGTAGGTTATAGACATAGAAGAGGATTCAGACACCAAGAAGAAAAAAAATTGATGTTTTTCTTATATGCATGAAAACAATTGATGTAATAAGCAAAGAAAAAGATATGAAATAAATGATGTGAAAAGAAAATGAAAAAAATAAGTGAATATTTATAAAAATTGTAAGATAATCTATCAATCATTCAATGAGACAGGGATATCATATTCAAAAGAAAAAGAGAGAATTATATTTATTCGTATTACACTAGATACAACACCATATATTATATATATGCATGCAACTACTCTCCCACATTCGGATCGCACACTTCTTGAAATATCCTGAAAAATCTATTATATAAAACATGAGACATCATACATAACTTTCCTCCTACGAGTTATAAGATTTATTTGATAGTTGGAGGTGAACAAAAACATCATGAGTTTGAATTTTTCTCATTAATATTTTAACCAAAACTAACATTAACTTTTATCAATAAAAAAAATACATAACTTCCCTCCCTAGACACTCCCAACACAGAAAAAGACAAGAAAAAGAGAAAGGAAAGGAGACACATTCAGTGCCATCTTGTCTAGCTAGCTAGTAGCATCATATCTTCAAGCCCAATTTGAATAGCAAGCTAGGTCATGGTGGTGGTGTTTGATGTCCCACCCCGGGGCTATGACCTGGACTTGTTGGACGAAATGCATCATTGCCCTTTTCATCGTTTATAGAATACCACAAATCAAGGGAAGGAGGTTGAGGACTCTTCAATAAGACTCTAGGGATAGCTGGTGGAGGCTGAATGTTTAGCATCCTTGATGCTTGCACTGATAAACCAATGTTATCTTGCACAATAAGGAAGACAAGACAACAGGTCAATAACATGGTTTTCTTAGCCATGAATGGAAGCTCACTAGCTAGCTAAGGATCGGACAAATATATTAATGGGGTTTCAATAAAAGGAATAGAATTAGCACTAGCTAGCCACTCTTCTGTGCCTGTGTGATTGGGTGAGAGCTATCAAGGGCTATTTAACATGACTGTGTACGGTCCCACGTGCATTCATGATATTCAAGTTGGCCTTCAACATGAACATAAAATAAAGGGTTTGATGCACATGGGGATGTCTCTTTAAATATTGATGAAATTGCATAAATAGAAAGAGTTGAATATTGGAATATTTTCCAGATTAAGCAAGTCCAGTGTGCATTTCTTGACTGCTCTCCTAAATTTTTTCTTACAACCATTCATTAGAACGATAATGTATGATTTTAAATTAAAGTACATTGATCGTGATTAGACAACACTATAAGTATATAGCTGGCTTTAACAGTTAGCTTTCTGATTGCTATATTATATATTGAGAAATCTATAAGGATTTCTTCAATATGCATTCAAGTGTTAGTAGGTTTTATAAAGAAAATGCTTCTTCCACTAATTAATAAGTAAATTATCAGAAATGGTTGATGACATCTCCTCCGTGGAGTGTTTATATATATGATTCTAGCTTCATTGTCACTTTGATTGAAGTGTAGCTATAACCATTCCAATTATGGTTTATGTTACTCAATTTGGAGAAGATCAAAATGACCAAATATATACACTTCAAACTATCATCTAATTATATATATGGAGAGACAAGAGGCAGGTCTACGGAATTTATTCTCAAAAATATTTTTCAACGTAAGTATTCAAAAGTTGCGAGTTATGGAACATGATGAGCATCGCCAAATTAAATTAAGCTCACAATATGCTGTAATTTAAAGGTAAACAAGATGATTAGACTTGTACATATTTTGCAGTTAAATATATCTTTTTAGCTCAGAGAGAATTTATCTCTTACTTTTATATATATATATATATATATATATATATATGTATATATATATATATATATATATATATATATATATTCTATCTTGACTTATCTTTATATCCAATACTTTTGTTATAATTCGATCAATCTAAATGTTAGCTCATAGAATAATGATTATCTCCTACTTATATATCTTTAATGAATGTGAGATTTCACTGAACTGAATCAAGGTAATATCAACCCTAACTTATAATAGGATACAAATTGTAGAAGCCAATGTACGTGTACGTGTCTGCATTTAGAAATCGCTTCAAATACTAAATCACATCAGTGGCCTCAATCGTGTTTCATGCCTAATAAACATTTCCTAATTTAGATTTCATTTTGGAAAAGGCATCAAATCATCTCATATATATATATATATATATATATATATATATATATATATATATGGATTTGCTACTGCTTGTTTTTTAGAAGAAATATGTTAGTCGAGTGTATTTTAAAATTAGTTATAGTTACAATTTGTTATTGTATAACTTCTAAAAATTAGCAAACCCCATATATAGAGATGTGATGTTTGATATGAAAATAAATTAAAATGTAAAATGAGAAGAATACATTTTAACCGTTAGATTATAATTTTAAAAAAATTGATGATTAAGATTAAAATTTTAATTTTTAATATATAACATTTACCCAGTTAAAAGAGTATTACTTACATTGATTAAAAAAGATCTTTTACATCGATTATATAACAAATTTTTATGAAGACAACATAAAAAGTCAGATTTTTTAAATCAATTATTAATTAATTGAGCTTAAAAGTTAAACTTTTAAATCAATTCTTAACCAATTTAAAAGTTAATATTTTAGATCAATTTTTTAAGTGACTGATTTAAAAACTAATTATTTAAATTAGTTAAGAAAAATAAACGTGATGTATTAAAAAATGAGATTTTAATCTCAGTCAATTTTTTTTTATTATAATCTAATAGTTAAGTTAATTCTTCTTATTTCTCATTTTAAATTTCTTCTCATTTGAAATATTCCATATATATATATATATGGGATTGCTAATGCATACAATACATACCTCTTTTTTAGTTCCCAAAAGTGAAAAAAGTACGACAGATTCATTTATGCGTTAACTTTCATCTATTATTATTAGTAAAAGAGCCTACATAACATAGAGAGACAAAAATGTTGCAAAAAAGTGATTGTCAACATGACTCTTGAATAAATTTGACCAAAATATTAATATGTTTATATTGGACAAATTTGTCAGACTCCAAATTTCATTTCATTTAATGATAAAATATAATTTAATGTTCATCTCCCCCCTTTTTGTGTTTGAAAAATTTCTAATGATTGATATACTATTACAATATTTATTTCGGTACACTAGTAGAATGTTTATTTTGAAAAAATTTCTATTGTGACAACATTAGGTAGTGACAAAATTAAGTTGGGTCTCATTTTTGTAAGGATTAACTTAATGACTGCATTTTTGTTTGAGTCTCATATTTTGGGTAAGGTACTATCACATTAGAAATTTCAGAGCAACATGAAGATTATGCTTATTATTATATTTGTTCTAACTTATGTCTGTTTTTCTATTTTTTAAGTGTTTATTGTAATATCATGCTTGCAACAATAAAAAATGAAGGGATATGAATATTAAATTATATTTTACTCTTAAATGAAACGAAATTTGGATTTCACAAATTAGTCTAATGGAAACTTATTGACATTTTGGTTCAATCTATTCAGCAGTCATGTTGACAATTATTTTTGTGACATTTTCGTTCTTATGTGTCACGTAAGCTCTTTCATTAACGATAACAGAGGAAAGTTAACTGATGGATGAATTTGTCCTTTTCTCACTTTTAGAAACGAATTTATCAATGCTCTACATTCAGGGATAAAATAATTATTTACCCCAATAATATACTTAATCTAGGCTAACCCAAACCAACGTTGTGAAGCAAATTATCCTTTTATATATAGTTTCTTTGCTTGCCCAATTCCATGCCAGGAAGCTCTGCAGTCTGCACCACCAGAACCATGTTATGGTATTATAGAAGATGGATTATATTCAGGTTCAACTTTCGGGCTTACGCTATTCCTAAAAAAATAAATTCATCAATACATAAATAAAAGTTTCAAAAACGCTTAAATAAAGATGTTCAAAATTTACTATATAATAAAAAATAGTACTAATAGTATATAAGTCGTCACTTGGTATACGTACACATTAAATTTGTAGGGAAGACGACTGAAATTCAATCCTTATATAAAACATTCTTAGAAAAGGATGAAAATTAAGTATATTTAGGACCCAAACTGATTTGAGTTAATTTCATAATTGATGTAAAAAAATTAAAATTTCTAAAAATATTTAAAATCTTATAAGAACAAATATTAGTTTATATTTTGGCTAAAAATTAAAAATAATATAAATTAAATAAATAATTAGAAAAATGGTGCAAATGACCAAATATTTAGCAAAATGGGGCACTCAAAATGAGAGGAGAAGGCCCGTGGCCACCGATTTCATCTCAATCGGACGTCCAGGTCACAAGTTATGGTCTTCCGTAATTTACGAAAACACCGCGAAAACCCCACACCCCTTTTTTGTCTGCTATGTGTCATGCTCTCCTCAAATACGCCCCATTTGGGCGTGTTTAAACACGCCCCAAATGGACGTATTTGAGTGCCCAATTTTGCTAAATATTTGGCCGTTTACACCATTTTTCTAATTATTTATTTAATTTATATTATTTTTAATTTTTAGCCTTTATATTTTTCCTCGTTAATTTTGTATAAATTCTTCTCTTTTTTTTTTTTTTTTTGAAAAAAATAGAGTATTTACCAAAAAATATTTTAATGTATGAACATTAATCATAGCTAATTACACTCATCATCTTGTGTACCATCATTTTTCATAATTGTATTATAGAAATTCAAAAAAGCTTATATCACATCAAGAATTCATATATCAATTTTTAGGGCAAAATTAAATAAATAATACAAAAAAAATAAAAATTTAAGAAAATGGGGCAATTTTTAAACTATTTCAAAAAATGGGGCAGTCCAACACGCCTATTTTAGGCGTGTTGCTGTCCCCAGTAACTATTTAAATGGCCAAAATTCACTTTTACCTCATTTGTAACTTTTCAAACCTTGGGTGAAAAAGTAGCTTGATGCGCTAAGGAGTTTGGGTAGATTGTTTTTGCAGCGAAGCCCTGTCAACAAGTAAGCGCATTTTATAATTGATTATTTTTTATTATTGAATTGTTAGCCCGGTATATTATATAATTTTAGAAAATTACTAGGGTGCACATGTTAGTTAATGACGTATATGTTAGGTCAGTAGAAAATTGTTAAGTTCATACATATTATGAAAAAAATTATTAGATTCGTTAATGTTAGTGTTAGGAATTTAGATTATATGTTTATAGATAATGGTTAGGTTTTGGTTTTGATGATTCTTGGGTTTAGGGTTA
>PYAF01004812.1:793896-812422 GCA_007407185.1 Glycine tomentella | reverse complement strand
ATATTTTTTTATATCTTAACTATAATATATTAAATAGACTCATGTGCTATATTAATTAATTTTTTATACTCTTAATTTAGTGTACAATCTAGTATATTAATAAAACACTCACCTGCTCTCTATAATTGGTCTATTAACAACATAAGTCATATTTATCGAATGAAAAAGTTATTTCTTGATTTATGATTTATACCATTAAATATTTTTTTATAGCTCTTTATACCATTAAATATAACTATTACTTAAATCATTTAATTGTATAGAATGAAATTTAAATTTATAATATTACTAATTAAAATTAAATGGTTAACTATTTTGATGAATTAGATACTTCTTTTTTATATAAAAGACAGGAAGTAATATATAACTAGTCAAATATTCTTCCTGTTCGTCGCACTTTTTAGGTCCAACTTTCAAGCATCTGATTAGTAGGTGCTCGACTTGACTATATAGAAGAAAAAGAAAAGAACAAACACTAAGGACATTTTGAAGGTGGGCACAAGAATAATAATTAGGTTAAATTAGTATATTTTTTCTTTTAATTTATTATTTAGATTTATTTTAGTCCTCTAATTTTTTATAATTTGATTCTTTAATTTTAAAATTAGTTCAATTTGATTTTTTAATTTTTTATTTATTTAATTTGATCCTTTAATTTTTAAGATCAATTTATTTATTTTAAAAATATATATATATATATATATTTTATGACGGTTTTAAATTATTTAGTGATAATTTAGAACCATTATTAAATATGATTTCTTATTATTTAGATTAAAAGATTAAATTGAATCGATAAAAAAATTGTTAGAACAACAAAATACTAATTTAACCTAATAATTAAGGATCCAAGGTCTGAGCAAAGCAAAGAGGGTGGACAAACAAATGGAAATGTCTAAAAGTGTAAATTAAGAAAGTTGCTGAGGAAAGTCCGTACAAAAACTCTCTAATATTTTCAGTTTCTTTAATCTTCAAGGCTTCAACTTTCTCCTAAGTTCAAAACTTGCATTCTCTTCGTTCTTTCACTCTTCTTTTACAGTCTCAAGATTCAGGATCTTGATAAATACTTCATCATGTAGTGTTGCATATATAATGACAAGGGTTTTGCCTTCCTTTGTCATTTCATCGTTGTGATTCCTTATCTAAGCCACTCTTGGGTTATTTGGTAAAGGAGGTGGATTGCTATCATTTTTCCACCATATCCCACAAACTCTAAGCTCTAAGTCCTCATTTTGCAATCCACAAATGGTAGTTTTCACCAACAAATATAGGAGGTGGAGGTAAAGAATTATTGTTGTTTTTTATGGACAAATGTTAGTAATTAGTATATTATGTTAGTGGGGGAATTCGAACCGATGACCTCCTTATGTCCTTTCCCCAATCACCAAACTACCTTATGACTCTTGTAAGGAATTATTGTTAGAACTTAGAACCCGATTTTGTGTCAGAAGGTTTTTTGTGAGTTTTCTTGTTGGTTTTTTCTTACTGTGTTTTTTTCGGTTTTTTCTTGGTCACAACCTCTAGTTCCCCCCGAGGCGCCGACCCTAAAAAATCAATGAAGCTATGATACCATTAGAAAATAGATTTAAGAATCAACTGAAATAGCTATTAGACTCAACAACAAAGCTATTGGATGATGCAAAAAAAATTGTTGAACTATTGGACTCAACAGAATGCAAGAAAACAAACCAGCAACCACAAACGTGAAGAAGAAAAGAGCTAAAAACTGATCTCTGATATGTTCAAATTTTTTTTCTCCACATTAATGAAATGTTACGAGTGTTTAAAATACAAAAGCCACTCAGCCCATGCTTAGGCAGAGCTAAAAGCACTCATGACTAAACTACAAAGTAAGCATTATTAGTCTGCAACTAGTTTTTTCTAAACAGGAGCAAATGCAAAACCAACTTTACAAGCAACAAAGACATTCAATATATACAAATCTGAATTTGACAAAAACTAGTTCAAAAATAATTTGGGAGGGAATTGCTTCATTAATTTATATGAGTGCACAGGATATGATTATTTGTGAGCTTAGATACACTTCTCTAACTCAAGTCTATACTATTCTTTTCATGTCAGATGTGGGAAAAAAGTAGAAGCTACTCTTTTTTTTAGCTTCTGCTTGTGGTGGATCCGTTGTTAGCAAACGTATTACCAAACACTTAATAAGTAAAGTGAACTGAATTGTGATCAACTGGTTATTTAAGAAAGAATCTAACTGTGATTAGGAGAAAATCCGAGGTTTTATTTGAAGTTCGAACTCAAGGCTGACAGATGCTCATCATGTGGTGAATTAGTGATTCTTGGATGCTTTTAATGAGCAAGTTCTAGCAGCTTAAAACTTCTCCATAGATCTTTTAAGATCCTCAGAGTTTATGTTAATTAACCAGTTGAGAATTCAACTACAGCAACTCTGCAAGTCATACTTTGATTTTTATAGTTATTTTGACAACCCTGCTTCTCAAATTTCTACCCATCTTTCTTTTTGTACTAGTATCAGACACCTTCAAGTATGAGAGCCCGTGGACACCATGGTGGAAATATTGGCCTAAACACTTCGAATTACCTTTTGGTGTACAGAATATTTCTTATGTGTCCATATATCTCCTCTACTTTTATCCCAAATAGTTGCTAAGACATATTCTCTCAATTTTAAATTCGACATGTAAGACTTGAATAGGATTGTCTCCTGGAAGATACATGTAATATAAACCAAAAGTTCAACATGTTAATTGCACTGTTGCACACCGCAAATACGCCCATTTAATTATAGCTAGCAACTTAGGCTTTGCTTACAAGTATGTTATATTTTATTGGTAAGTTCTTTACTCAGGATAACAATTATCAACAATAAGTATGAAGCCGAATCCTTTATTTAGATCCCCTGTGGCCTTCTGCCATTGTATTTAATGAATTTTCGTGAGCCCAGATAAGGAAGCGAAAGGAAATTTTGAAGATTCCAAACAAGGTGATTGGTTAAGAGGTTCATATGCAAAACAAAGGAAAGACCAAGACAATTGCATATTCATCCTAATATATACAGAAGAAAAGTAAGTATTAGGTACATTTAATTTTTTTTTTTTTTATGTGTGTATCACATGTTATGATCCTCACTTTACATGTATGTGAACATCATTTTGCCTAATTCAGCTTAGACAGCAAAAAGAGGCAACTAGAAGAAAGGAGGACAGAAACACAGAAGCATAGCAAATCCACAGGAGTGTGTATAGCAGCCTTCTTACTTCTGTCAAACAATCCAATCAGAAGCAGCATCACTATGACGTGACCAAGCTTGGTTTTCAGTTCATCCACAGTTTTTATATCCAGCCATTTTGGACGTTCCTGAAAAGGAGAAACAACAGAGAGGAACTAACATCAACGGACAGATTATTATTATTATTATTATTATTATTAAGAAAAGAGAAAAGCCTAAGCCAGTGATGTATGGACACATAAACAGAAATATATTGCCATGAGGCTGCAATCTCTGTTACATCAATGTTATTGAGAACCATCATGGAATGTTAAACTATATCATGTTCTCTATTAATCTATTTAGGGTATGTTTTAGTAAACAGCTAAATTGAACATTACTCAATAATCTCTTATTTAATAAGAACTAATTGATAAGTTTGATTATGAAACTTAATAGAGATATATAAGCTGCACCCCGATAATTGAGATAAACAATGTGGGACTTCCTAACACCGCTCATTCATAGAAGTCTGCCGGAACAAGCGAGTCTACTAGAATAGGCGAGAACCAAGATGGATTATATGCTCTGATACCATGTTACGTTTCAGCTTAAAATCAAGTGACACTATGTGAAGTTATCCAACAAATATATAAGCTGCACCTCGATAATTGACACAGACGATGTGGGACTTCCTTACAATAACCTCTTCCTAATGCCTCCTTAATATTATCTGTTCACAAAATTATCTACCTATAAGTGTCTAACTGCAGTAATAACATTAAAAACGTTTAAAGTTGCATTAATGTACAACTCGTCCTCCACTGAATTAAAGCTCAATATATCCGTCAACAATATCCCAACAGAAGTATTGCCCAAGAAAACAGGTCCCCTAAAAGTAACCATCTTGGAGGGTTTCAACCAACATCAATTGAATAACGACTGAAAGCAATATTGAATCTTTTGATTACCCATGTATCTGTTAAATTTTTTTAATTTTCCATATAATAATTCTACATCTTGTACAACTCCCCCTAAATTTAGTTAAATTCAGCCTTTTCATTTTCCTATTTTTTTTAAATGGCCTAAATGCAGAAGAGAGGCAGTAGCTAGCCAGTGTACTAGAACATAAAATCCTACTGATTTAGATTAGGTTGACCTAGAAACAGAATGTTCCTAAGCTAACCTTTAGAGGGAATAAACCAAAGAGACTTGATCTGTCAGAAGGTTTTTGATCCACTCCAAGATTACTGACAAAGAGCTCATAGAGACCCATTCCAAAGACCAGCATCACAGTTCCTAAAAGATAGACATCTGGATAAACAATAAAGTTAAAGTTAGAAAGAAGAGAAGGAAATTCTCTTGGAAAAACAAAATTCCAAAAAAAAAGAGAGAATAGCTTAAAACATCTCTACAGTACCTCTGTAAAACCTTTAGATAAACCTCAAAAACATATGTGCCTAATGCATTACCTTACATTATCCCAAAATGCCTTTTTGTGAAATTCTACAAATTTAATTTCATTGATGAGAGGGACAAATGCAATTTATCGTCAAGGACAGTGAAAATGAAGAATATGTTATATAATTAAGAAATAATAGTACACCAAAAAAGAAAAAAGAAACAGATAAGAACCTCAATTGCACAAAATTATAGGAGTTTAACTTTAGAGACACTCACCAATAGCTTCTATTAGCGTTTGGATTACTTTATTGCGGTTTACAAAGTATTGCATAAACGATGCTGTAACATATGTGCAGCCCTGCGTGTTAAAGGGTCAATAAAATAAAATTATGCATTAAAACAAAATTCATCAGACGTAGCATATAACGATTCTAATGTTTCTTAATTATTTGAAATTGATTCAATTAACTCAACCATTTTAAGCAATCAAAATATCTTTTAAAGCATATTGTTATTCAATTTTTCATTTAAAATGTACAAACTTTCATTAATTCTTCCCAACTTCCCATGTCCCCTCCTCTTCCACCCATTTCATTTTTCTACAGACACCTTCATCTCCTCAAAGAGATAGATCTGAATGGAACAAGGGAAGCACAATTACATACAAGAGGCAGTTTGTATACATTTTCAAAATTGAAAGGAAATGTTAGGAAATAGACAATATTTCCATGCTTGGATGCTAGAGTCACCCACTCAAGACATATAAGGATGTGTTTGGTTCCACGTTAGAGGATTGATTCCGTGTCTAGAATTGATCTTGCATAAATTTTCAAATGTTTGATTTCACATTGGAGAAGAGTTCAGAATTGATTTTGAGTACAATATTGATTCTGAGTTGAAACAACTTTGAATAACTTTAGCGCTGGATCAAAAATTTTATATTGAATTTTACTATTAACTTGATTTTATAATAAAAACATCTAAACATAAAGTACACCACTTCAAAATCAATTTTGTCAACACTTATCCAAACATACACTAAGATGTATGCAGGGAAAAAGACACCAGTTACCAAGCATTATTTATTTAGTTGAAAAAGGTGAGCATCAACCTTCTATTTAGCTTTCAGCTTAATCTAAAGAAAGGTTCAAGGCTAGCATGTACTTATGAAATGGTCAAGATTAGATACATGTTTAATAGGACCATTGAGACATTTTCAATGTAACTGGTTGCAGTGGTTATACTAGATTTAGTATCTGAATGAAAACAAGAACGAAATATGTATAACCATTGCGACCGACACTTGTTGGTGACTGAAGCATTCCTATAAAATTCTGATATGGTAAGTGGATTTACAATTTTTCATAACTAATTTCCCATTAAAGGCCGGGGCAAGCAATAATTTTGGTAAATTTGAGCAGATGCAAATTACATCCATAACTATGAGAAAGTAAATAAGAATGTATAAAATCATACCTTGATAAAACACAGAAGTGAACCAGTTAAAGACCCAAATACTCCCAGAATAGCCATAAACCGGCACCTATAAATCGCCTATAGAATCAATATCAACAAAAAAACAGAACAATCAACAACCACACTTAAAATCAAACAACCAAAGATTGCAGCAAAGAAGAGAAACAATCAAACAGAAAAATGAACTCTCACCTTCTCAATGCCTTCCTCTAAGGCCTCCAACTTCCCTGGCAGCTCCTGAGTCACCGCAGAATCATATCCAGAATTGGAAACAACCTGCGGCGGCGGCGGCGAAGGATTCTCCTTGGCCGCCGCAGAAGAAGAAGAAGAAACAGCGGATCCCGAGTTGCTGCAGGCGCAACTCGGGAGCCTGAGGCTTTGATACTCCAACACAGAGACCCTTTTTCCATTTGAGGACAAGATGGAATTTTGAGTGCGGAGTAACGCTGGTGATGTTATTGAGAAGGGTGTCCTCACCAATGCCTGTGACAGTTTCATGGTCTGCGGAAAAAACTGAAGCAGTTAATGGCTAAGCTAAGACAGTGTAGGAAAGTTCAGTGTGTTGTGTTGTATGTGTGAGCCACAAAATTGTGGGTTTAGAACTTAGAGTGAATCTAGGTTCTGTACTAGTCAGAGTGTGAGAGAATGAGTGAGACTTTCACCGAACCTATCTGTTACACCTGGAACTCACGTACAGTTCACCCATCATTTCCTCCAACCACAAAAATCTGCACGGACCTACAACAACGTTGGAAACTAGGAATTTAATTTACCCCGTACACGTGTTTAGTAACTTTACTCACTGCTGCCAAACTCAAGATAAAATTGGAAATTGCTGAATAAAATGCTATGAAATTATGAAATATAAACGCTCAAGGCACTGATTAACAACACCCATATAATTTTTATCCTTAGCTCAATTGGCTGAAAATTTTATGTTTTTTCTTTTTAGTAGGTTGAAATATTTATGTTGATTCTGAAAAATTGTTGGTTGATGTATATTCTAACTATTCAAAAAAAAAAAAAACTAAGTCTTCATTCAGCTAAAGATAGTACTTAAAAAATATTTATATATAACTTTCATCTTATAAACTAATCCTTATATAGATTAATTGATGTGAGATTTTTTCATCTTATAAACTAATCCTATTCGAATCTCTCGAATACATAATTACGTTAAATACTTAGAAAAATTTTGTTACTTACAATAATTTTATCCGATTCGAATATAATTATCTTTAATCAAATATACATGTGTGATTTAAAAAAAAAAAAAACTAACTCTTAACGCTAAACTAAATTTAACCCTAGTGACTATAGAGTTGGATCCTTTATTTATGTATAAGATTTTTTATTTTTCATATCATCTAAACAAATGAATTTGGGTCTTTTCAAGACTATTGACTAGAAAAGTAATGCTTTATATTTAAGGAAGCAAAATGTCAGAATTTTGTATAATGTTGTAGGAGTATATTTTAGGTCTGAAACTCATTTGGGCCAGCCCACAAAGTCCGAATGAATGAGGCCCAATTCGGATCATGACTCTCAATCTCTCATTGCAGGAAGTGATGGACCTACGTTCACTGATGTGAAATACACAAATAAGGATTCAGGACACCAATTTTTTTAAAAGTATCGTTACTCTAATGAATTTCAATGTAGTTAAAGCGATAGCTTTTACAATAAATTATTTAGCAAATAATAAAATATAACAAATAAAAATGCTAAATAAATTTTTTATGGTATATTAAAATACCAGACAGTATATTCGAACATGAAAAGTACTATTAATTGCTTACTTCCTCGTCCAAGTGCATAGCCATTCCTGATTAAAGCTTTAAAGCCAGGAAATCTACAAGGAAAAGAGCAGGTGACCCGGTATTTGTCATGCAAGTTTGGTATTTACTTTTTGTGCAATACTAATATTTACAAACAATTTTTTCACTTCATTATAGCCACACAATTTTTCACTTTAAGTAAATAATAAGTAAAGAAACCACATCTCTCATCACAAGGCAGTCACTTTTTCTTCTTTTTTCCTAATCAAGGGTAAGAAAAAGTGTTAAAAAAAAACATGTAAAAATAATTTTACTCACTTTTACAACAAGATTAAAGTGCAAGATACCTTGTTGGAGAGAGCCGTGACCTACATAAAAGAATATAAAAACTAGCATTAATTAATTAGCACAAGGTACGTAGTACGTAGTAGTAGGAGACAAATGCTTTAAAGCTAGGAAAGGAAGATACCAAAACCTCTCCACCAATTAGAGATAAAGAACCCATTTTTTGTGTGCAGTTCCCTACCTGACTAAGCTTTGCCAACCCCCAAACTCCTCCTCCTCAAGTAGTCTCACCCTTCACACCAAACATAAAACTCCCAACACAACCCCACATGGGTTGATTTTTGAATTCTATTCATTGATCAATCTCCATGCCGCCCCACCGCGATCGCGACCATGACCACGACGATGATCACGTGGCCGAGCACCAGCACCAGCACCACCACCACCACCACAGACCCATCAGAAGAAAATTGGTGAACACTCACCACAGCGGCAAAACACACCCTCTAATCTGGCTAGCGGCCATTCTCTGCACCATCATAGCCATAGGCGTTGTAATAGCCGGCATAGTTGTTTTCGTGGGTTACATGGTGATCCACCCTAGAATCCCTGTGATCAGTATCAGCCACGCCCACCTCGATCTTCTCAGCAACGACTACTCGGGCCTCCTCCAGACGCAGCTCAGCATCATCGTCGTGGCGCAGAACGGCAACGCCAAGGCCCATGCAACCTTCTCCGACATAAGGTTCAACCTCAGCTACCAGGGACAGGGAATTGCTGTCATGCTCGCTCCGCCGTTCGATGTCGCCAAGAACAGCTCCAAGTCACTCAACTACGTTGTTCGGTCTGCTTCCATTCCGTTAACTCCTGAGCAGATGGAAGAAGTGGATGAGTCGTGGAAGCGTGACGTCATAGGGTTTGACTTGAAGGGAAGCGCGAGAACACGGTGGAGGGTTGGGCCGTTAGGTTCTGTTAAGTTCTGGTGCAATTTGGAGTGTCAGCTCAGGTTTCGTCCTTCTAATGGGAGTTACATTCATCACTCACGTTGCACCTCTGAGTCTAAATGACTAATCTTATCCCTTAAATTATAAGAAAATAAATGTTCAAGATGAGGATTAACTTTAAGAGTTATTCGTGGAGTAACTTCATCCCTCCTCTAATTATTTTCTCCCATTTTGTCATGTGAACACGAGAGAAAAAAGATATAAAAATTGGACAAAAGTTTCTATACCTTCTTCATATTCAACTTCTATACCTTAGGTTTTTTTCTTCCTTCCCCCCAACATAGATTTTTACGGTAATTAATAAAATTGAGTATCTTTTAGATTCTTTTGCTTTTGCAGGAGAGATATATTTTTCAATCCTGCTATAGCGATGTGACTCTGCATTGGACGCTCTCTTTAGGAAGCTTATGGCTATAATGGTAGTGAATAATTTATAATGTTCTTCATATCTTTGTATTGAACAAGTTATCAATTTAGTTATTCACCGGAACAAGACAAAAAAAGTTCACTTATATATCCAACAGTTTGTCTGGTACCACATTCGTTGTTCTTTCTTTAGTGATTTTGTAGGTAGCTGCCAACAATAGGAAAAGGATACATGCAAAAATTTAAAGAAATAATAAATAAATCAAGTTCAAAGAAAACATATATATCAACTTTTATCTTACTATTATTCATGGACAAGATTTTGTTGTTGAACAAATGTGTAAAGTAACAAAGTAGAAGTATATCTATTGTTTATTTAAAGTTATTTAATTAGATTACGACATATTTTAATTCAAATTAATAATAAAGTTATTTTTACTTTCTCATTTTAGGCATTTACGTATTCTAGGGGAGTTGAATTTCTTGTCACATATAAGGGAAAGTAGAAAACTGTAAATTGCAGAAACTCTATAGTACGTAGGAAATTAATTTGTTGGTGGAAGCTCCGGTTTTTGGCTTGTAAGAGGCCATTCCCTTCAGAGCTAAGAAAACCCACAAAGAGGGAAAATCTTGTGAAAATTGATTAGCATTTAGAACCATCAAAAAATAGAGATATTGAACCGGGTGGAAGACGCTAGAAAATCCAATCATACCACCTAGGGCACCTTTACTTCTTTATGTACCTTTCTATATATCGTGGCTTTTTTCTCTAAGCCTTGTAAGCATTAGGCGTCAATCGCACCCCTATATACTTTCCCTAGTTGTTTTATGTTGCACATGAGTAACACACAATACGCCTTTTATTTTGGCCTTAAATATATGGATAAAGCATTACCCAAGTTCATGAGGGTCACTTCGCAGAAAAATCTGATGTAAAGAGTATCGGTTGGAAGCTACCAGTATAATAACCATGGAAAAAATCAAATTAAATTTACTATATTTCGTAAAAAAAAACGTTAGTGACGGATTTTGCGACAGTCAGTTGCTGGTGCGAATAGCATGGGAGGTGACACCATTAACGTGAGATTGCACTAGAAGGGCTTTCTTCTCGAATTTCGGGCGCGGTTAGCGTCAGAATGCACCTGGAGGCCCTTTTTCTCGAATATCTGGCGCGATTAGCGCCAGAACTTCCCCAACTTGCGTCCTTCCAGCACTAATAGCGTCAGAATGGCGCTATCAGCGTGGGATCACGGACAAGACCCTATAAAAGGGTCATTTGGGGCGTTTTGGGGGAAGAAAACTGTTTCTCTCTCCTTTCTCAAGCCTTTCCGCCATTAACGTCCATGAAAGCTCCATATCTTCCCATTTTTCATCTAAACACTTCCCACCCAACTAGAAAGTTGATTAGAACTCCTCCATGAGCTAGATTCCAGCTCCAGTTCCTCGAGAGAACCATCAATCGGAGAGATCCCGTTCTTTAGGGAACTTTGCAAAACTTAGTTTTTGAAAGGGAAAGGCAATTCAAGGACGCTAAAGTTTGGAGAAGTGATCCTCTAGCCTTCCTCGACAGTTTAGAGGTAAGAAACTCAAGTTTTACCGATTAATTTGTGAAATGGTTCTTGGGATGAATAGTGACCCATTTGTGTTAGGGCTGTAATTAGGCTTGGGTCCTTAGAAAAGTATGCTCATGAGGTTGTTCTAATGAATATTGAACTTTGAAACATGACTTTTGATGAATTTTGGTTTTGACTCTGAGATATGTATGAGTAGAAAGAATGTTGGTTAAATGAAAGGTATTATGATAGGTATAAACCTTGGGGCTTTTACTAAAAGTATTCGGGAGACCGTATAGAAGATGATTAAGTGTTGGATTGATTGTTTCGAATAACTTGGTTATTCTTGAGATATAGAATGGTTAAGCAATTGTATGCTTTGAACTAACTTATGCAGAGTCTTAGAGGTACTCTAGTGCCTTGGTTAGGCTGAGATAAATCCTGCTGAGGGTCTGTGAGTCGCCTATAAGGTGGTTAGTTCTGATAACTTAAAGATAGAGGACAAAAAGGTTTAAATGGAAAGGAATAGCGTTTCTTTTCATTCTAACGGTTGAGAACCGTTATTGATTGTTTGTATGTCTTTATATAGGGCGTGATTCAGAGGCTATTAGTGGGTGTGTGACCACGAGGCCGGGAGAGCCAGTGTAGCGCTCAGAACAGGTAAGCTCTTTGTTCTTGGGAGTGTTTCCCATGGTCTGTGTTCCACCATATTCCGAGGGAGTGGTGATTATTATATATCATGAGGCATTGATATAAAGTCCTAAGGGAATGTGTCCATCAGTGGATGATCTTCCTCAGGCATTGATATAAAGTCCTGAGGGAATGTGCCCTTCAGTGGATGATCTTTCTCAGGCATTGATATAAAGTCCTGAGGGAATGTGTCCTTCAATGGATAATCTTCCTCAGGCAGTGTTGAAAGTCCTGAGGAAATGTGCCCTTCAGTGGATGACCTTCCTCAGACACTATTACATACATGTGATGTGTTGTGATTTATGAGAGCCGTGATGACTAGATGATGCAATGCAAATTTTAATATTATATGCCATGGAAGTGAACCAGGGGGGAGGAAAGACCTCCAAGGACCCTGAGTTTACTGAGATTATTATCTCATCCCTATTGGGGATTATGTTTTGCTGGTGATACTTAGGGAGCGACTGATAAATCCCAGAGCAAGAGGCTCGAGTAGAGGGATATGGTTTTGTGGGAACCTTAGGCATAAAGTTTAAGAGCGTGTTGGCTCTATCTTTTAATGTATGCCTATTATTTTGTACCCTGAGAGGGATATGTACAGTTTTGACATATACACTGTATATTATGAGAATTTATCATATATGATGTATAGTGGGTGTTGTTAATTTCATTTTGTTTATTGTTTCCAAATTGATTATCTGTGATAATTGTTGCGCTTAACAACCATAAGTCAATGTTAATGAATCGGATGTATACGGGACGTTACAACTAGAATTTCCAATTACTAATTGCCAAAAGCTAAAAATAAAAGCAATGGATACTTTTATGTTGACTGACCACGTACATAGAATGAAATAATGTGCTGTCTCAAAACAATCCCAATTCTTAGATGATCAGTTCTTTTCCAAAATTGAAAGATTAACCCTTCAACTTGTAGGAAATAAGTCACGGGGGAAATGTAAGAAACTACATGTAAAAAAGAGGATATTAGTTCTGAGCTTGAGTTAAATGTATGTTTCTCACAATGAAAACAAACACTTGAGTTTGGAAATTGGAGGCAGGGCTGCCAGGGCATTTGGAATAGTAACATATTAGATATGGTGAGAGTATATGTTAACTAGAATTTATATTTAAAGAAATAATACGATAAATCTATATTTTATTTTTAGTGCAACTCCATAAGATCCAAGATGAAATCAATTTTACTAGATAAGATGCAACGTGGAATCAGTTTTACTAGAAATAGCCTAATTTCTGCAACGAAACAGAGCAAGAACTAAATATGAACACAGAAGAGATCCCAAACAGGGACACTCATGAGAGCTTCAACAAGACACGTAGCTCCCAATCTGGGAAATGAAGTGACCATCTTCTTCAATTAATCCAACCTTTTTATACGGCATGCTAACATCGTATTAATGGTATGTCTGCTACAATTTTTTTTTTTAATTTGTTTCTAAATCATTTTATTTTAAGCTTTTAGATAAGTATTAAAATATTTTTTATATGTTTATTCATAATTTATTAAATGTCTTTTCCTTTATTTATTTTTTTCCCTTAATGAGGTGGAGTATCTCTTTCCGACAATAATTTTTCATACACGATCACGAATTAAATTCTTGACCATATGCTGAAGAGTCCAAATCCGAGCAACTTGAACTAATTTTTGGTGTCTTTTTCTATATTTACTGCTTTAATTATTGAGATATATTAATGAATGGATATTGGATTGATGGTTTTCTTGGATATGTTTTTGTTCGATATATAATGGATTGATGTTATATATATATATATATATATATATATATATATATATATATATATATATATATATATATCTTGAAGCTTTACGTGGCAGCTCGAGGACGCCTTCATTGCCACCTATGTCATGCACTCTCTTCAAACTCACACTCTTCATACATAATTAGATACATTGTCTTTGCACGCTCTTCCTCGTTTCCGTTGTCTTTGTCTTTCTCTTTCGGCTTTTTCTTCTGCTCTACTCAGCTCTACTGTTTCTATCCCTTCCTTTCTGCATGCAGTGTAAGTGCTGGCTACTTCTTCCTGCCAATGGATTTGTTTGCTACACATCGCCTTCATTGCTTTTTTTTTTTTTTCCCATGGTTTTGCTTGATTATATCGGAATTAAATTTTACATTTGAAAGTTTTAATCTTCTATTTTCTTTGGCTAGTTGGTTGCTCGGATTTGAGTTTTCAGTTCAAACCCAAGTTTGCTTTCATGTTTTGATTATCTGGGCTTTCTTTATTTCTTTGAAAGATATTTTTTTTTTGTGAATTAATGGCCGTGGACGATATTACAAATTATGCCCATGGATGATTTGTTTCATTATACTAACGTTTTTATTTTTTTTGTTTGTTTTGCATTTATCACATTTAGCCTTATTCTATCAATCGTTATTTGTGGAGGTGTTTGTGCTATTTTGTGCAGCTATTAGCATTTGCTGAATTCCCAATGTGAAATGCTGATACAGTTAAGAATTCCCTGTTGTTGTCATTGCTATTATCTACTTTGGCTTATAATTGGTGTTCTTCTCATCGGTATCACTATTAGACATGCAGAGGGGTTTGGGGTTTTTTTTGTTATGTTTTCTTGTTCCTCTCTCGCTGCTGCTCTGAGTAGATTCTTTATTAATTGGTTTAGAGTTCTGGTATACTTTTCACTTCTATGTTTTCTGATTCTGGAAGTGGGTTCATTCTTTTACTAATTCATGAATCCATTAAGCACATCCAGTTGAAGACTCTCAGAAATGGGTTTCTGTGGTGCCCTTTGCTCAACTGGCATTATTATTGTATGTTGACCATTGGATTCTGAATTTGGGTTCATCTAACACAGAAAAATTCTGCCAATTGTGCAGTCAGTTAAGGGGTTTTAAGGGAAAATGGGGAGGCATTAGTTTGACAATAAGTAGCCATAAAATAAGTATCACTATTCACTAATGTGGTATATGTATCTTGAGCAAATACACTTTGACCTTTTGGGAAAAAAGGCATTTGTTTTGTAAGCATGCATGGGATTCAGCATTCTGCATAAGTAAATATACACAATTCAATCAACTGTAGGAATAGTTTTCGTGAATCATTCATCTTCATAAATATTTTATTTAAAATACTAGCTTTCTGTAGGGGTGTCCAGTGCTCTATGGAAGGTTGATTTGAAAATGTGGCCAAGTTAAAAACAGAACAAAATTTGATTTTTTTTATATAGTGTCATCGTTAAAGAAGGGAACTTGCACCTCTGTATGCATGTCAATGTGTATGTGTGCCTTGATCGGTAGGAAACTACTTGTATTTCCAGTTGTAACTTCCATGGAAGCTTGTAAGATTATGATCTTATATTTGCTGCTCATATGGCCAGTTTGTTTTAGCTGTAGGCTGCGCATTTGAATTAGGGATAAATGTCTTCTCCACCATGGAAACACTAGGAAAAATTAGTTGTTTGATTAGAGTTGGTAGTTCAAATCAAGACCGGTTGCTAAAACTGAGGCTAACAATTTGAACTTATTTTGAATTTTCAGTATATTTCTTCAAGTGATACACTGTTAGGAATTAGGCAAGGGAAAATTAGTTAGAGGGATAGTTAGTTAAAGACTTAAAGGGATCAACTAGATAAATAGGGGGAGTATGGATAAAGGAGGCATTCTGTCTTGTATCATTTGAGAGAACTAAGAAGTAGCACTGATGTGAAAGGAGAAATCCTTGGAGGAGAAGGAGAATTCTTTCTCCTATATTCTGTTCAATATCATTCAAGCAATAAAATCAATTGTGGGGTTCCCAATGTTGACACTGAAAGCCATCAACTTTTTTTGAAAAGCTTTTAAGTTGTAATGTAAGATGGATTTCTTATTTCTAACATGAAGTCTTAGAGTTGCACCATTGTCATCTAAGCTCTGTGCTTAAATCTATTTAGTCCAGTGAAGATAAACAATTTCCCACTTATTTGTTTGCACCATAGCTGATTAATCCTCAATAATTAATAATTTTTCACATGGATTTATTGACTTTGCAGGATGCTGTGATAAACTGTGTTAGTGCAACATCATGGAACTTTTCAACATGTAATGATTAAGAAGGAAGATCATTCATTTAACTGGTTAATGGCACTGATTTCCGAGCTACTGGCTAACACAATACTCTTGGTGATGAGGCCTTTTTCTCTACTTAGACTGGCATGTTTGTTTGGTATCAGAATGGCATTAACTGTCATATATACTTGGACGGAGTTGATCGGGACAACAATTAGCTTCCATGCAAACATAATATTAAAAATTATCACATGGACATTTGGGCTTATCTCCCTGCCTGCAAGAGTTGTGTATGCCTTTCGAAGGGAGTGGCAGGTTAGTTATCATTCTGTGTTTTTTTAATTATGATATTTACCCCTAGCATAATGCAATTCAATTTTCCTTAAATTAAAATATGTTTAATTTGAAATTTCAAGATTTGATATCAGCTAAATACAATTCATTTTGCTCGAAATATCAGAGATAATAGAATTCCAACACTATCCCTTTCATAGAGCTGAAGGATGGTATAGCTCTCTGGCTAGAACTGGTGCTTAATGAATAGGGTTTAGGTGTTGATTTTATTTTTTATTTTTCCATTTGCACCAAGGATATCCTCCAACTGATAGTCAGAGACTATTTTCTTTCGAGGCGTAGAAATCA
The DNA here is from genome assembly GCA_007407185.1 of Glycine tomentella. Classification (NCBI taxonomy): domain Eukaryota; kingdom Viridiplantae; phylum Streptophyta; class Magnoliopsida; order Fabales; family Fabaceae; genus Glycine; species Glycine tomentella. The sequence goes on along the minus strand of PYAF01004812.1, from coordinate 795,985 downwards.
CCGAAATGAGTTGTCTCTTTCAATAAAGTTTTTTCCATATACATAGTCAAGAATCGAACCCCTGACAACATGCTTAAGTGGGTTCAGGTGTTGATTGAAGTCTGAAGATCTAGCACTAAATATAGTTTAAGATCAAATTAATTTAACTTACCATTTGAGCAAGAAGAGGAAGGCTGTTACTATCAAATAAAAGTGAGGTTGCTTTTGGTTTTAAAGAGACGGGACAAGGAAAGTATAAAGAAAAGAGACTGGGAGAAAAGGCAGAAAACTATAGGGTGTCAAAATATCAAGAGACCAGAAAACATATTATATTATGACAAGAGCTTTTTTGTTTTGGAAAAAACTTGTTTGTCTTCTGTGACCTTTCTTTCTTAAGTAGATAGCAAGAGTTATACAAGGAAGGGAGGGATTATAGGAGATTTCCCATTACAGGAGATATACAGGGGAGAGATTATAGGAAATCTCCTAACAGTTAGGATATGTACAGGTTATAAAATAATACAACTGTAAACCTATTAAAACAGGTAATAAATTACATTAATATATATTAACATCCCCCCTCAAATTGATGCTGTCTAGTCATAGCTTTGGTAAAGATATCAGCCACTTGAAGATCTGTGGAGATGTAAGAAAGAGAGATGACTTTACTGGTCAAGGCTTCCCTGATATAATGACAATCAATCTCAATATGCTTGGTACGTTCGTGAAACACGGGATTTGCAGCAATCTGAATAGCACTTGTATTATCAGCATGAAGAGGGGTAGAGTTAGGCTGTGAAAATCCAAGCTCCTCTAAAAGATTGCGTAACCACACAATTTCAGAACAAGCAGAAGACATGGAACGATATTCAGCCTCAGTAGAAGATTTAGAAACACGATCCTGCTTCTTACATTTCCAAGAAATGAGGGCACCTCCGAGAAACATACACCAACCTGTAGTAGACCGACGTGTATCTGGACACCCAGCCCAATCAGCATTGCTATATGCCATAAGTTGTAAAGGTGAGCCGCGAGGAAAGAATAACCCACGTGTAGAGGACCTTATAAGATAGCGGATAATGCAACGAACAACAGCAAAATGAAGATGCCGAGGAGAAGACATAAACCGGCTGACTTGGTGAACGGCATACGAAATGTCAGGTCGAGTTGTCGTTAGGTAGATAAGACTTCCTGCCAAACGCCGATAGAGAGTTGGATCAGCCAAAAGATCCCCATCATCTTTCCTGTATTTCCTGTATTTGACATTTACTTCCATAGGAGTATCAACTGAAGTAGTTCCTTCTAAACCAGCCAAAGTGATCAAATCTTGAATGTACTTATGTTGGTTTAAAAATATGCCGTTGGATCGATAATGTACCTCCAATCCTAAAAAATGTGAGTTGTCCAAGATCTTTCATGCGGAATGTTGCATGTAGCACAGCTTGAAGCTTAGTAATCAACCCATTATCAGTTCCCGTAATGATTAGATCATCCACATAAACCAAGATGAGAACTATACCTGTCGGAGACTTGTGGAAGAAGAGAGAATAATCATATTGACTTTGTGTGAAGGAGAAATTAAGAAGCGTAGTACGAAACTTCTCAAACCAAGCCCGAGGAGCCTGTTTAAGCCCATACAGAGAACGTCGAAGTTTACAAACATCATTAGGAGAGGAAGTAATCATACCAGAGGGAAGCTTCATGTAGATTTCTTCTTTGAGATCACTATGAAGAAAGGCATTCTTCACATCCATTTGATGCAACGGCCAAGATTTAGAAGCAGCAATGGCTAGGATAGTCCGAACTGTAGTCATTTTGGCAACAGGAGCAAATGTCTCCTCATAATCAACCCATATTCCTGTTTATTACCAAGGGCTACTAATCGAGCTTTGTAGCGGTCCAAAGAGCCATCAGAACGAAGCTTTATAGAGAAAACCCATTTACTTCCAATAGGTTTGACCGTGGGAGGACAAGAAACAATGTCCCAAGTGTGATTCTCTTGAAGTGCTTGTAGTTCTTCTTGCATTGCTTGTTTCCAACATTCATGTTCCATAGCCTGTGTGTAACAAGAGGGAATGCAAATAGAAGACAAGGTAGCTGATAGAGATAC
>PYAF01004812.1:706383-792119 GCA_007407185.1 Glycine tomentella | reverse complement strand
TTTAGGTCCCTTCAAGATTATCTTCCCGGACACTTGATCCTGCACAGAACAACCAGAACGAGAAAATTGAACATTATAATTATGATCAACCAATTGGCCAACAGAAATAAGATTTGTGGAAAGACTGGGAGATACAAAAACATTAGTCAAGGAAGGTGAAATATCACCAATAGCACTGATAGGCAAAGAGTTGCCATCAGCTGTGTGAATTTGCTGATTTCCATTATAATTTTGCACATTGGAAAGAGACACAGAAGAATTGGTCATATGGTTAGAAGCTCCAGAATCAAGGTACCAAGGTCTAGAAGACAAATTAGGATTACCTGAGAGCCCAAAGGCAGAAAATGCAGAAAGAATCATCTGTTGTACCATTTCAGGAGTAAGTGTTTTTGCAACAGAAGTTGAAACATGCAATGTAGTAGAACTAGAGGCACCAACAGAGGCATGATAAGCTGTTCCTTGCTTCCTTTTAGGTCGAATCGGACAAGCTGTGATGATATGCCCTCGCTGCTTGCAGTAGTTACAGAATTTTTGCGGGCAATCCTTTGCAATATGACCAAATCCTTTACAACTGTAGCATTGGACAGAACGCATATCTCTGCTCTTATTCCTTCCTTGTGCTGCATAGGCCACATTAATAGGAGCACTAGTATTGGTTTTGTGTTCCATGGCTGCTTGAGTTGCTATGCGTTGTTCCTCTCGAAGAAGTTCACTCAAGCAAGCATCCAAAGCTGGTACTGGGTCGCGGTTCATCAAATTAGAACGAGTGGCTTCAAAGTTAGATCGCAGCTTCATCAAGAATTGGTCTCTCTTGCTGGTCTCGTGAACTTTTGGACAGCAGAGAGGGCTTCGTCAAAGATATCAGCATAAATAATGTTTGAATATTCAGTCCAAAGATTTTGAAAACCAGAAAAATATTCCTCAATTGAGAGACTCCCTTGTGCGAAATTAGCTATCTCATACTCCAATTGAAACCTCCTGGTTGTGTTTTCTTGATTATAAACCTTTTTCAAATAATCCCACATTTCCTTAGCAGTTTTATAAGGCCTCAAATTAAGAATAAAGTGAGCCTCAACTGAGCTAAGTATCCAGGTCATGATTTGGGCATCTTTGATTTCCCATTTTGCCAAATCCTCTGGACTTGTAGGTGCTGGTTTTTTTCCATCAATATGACCCCACATTCTTTCCCTTTGACAAATAATTTGAATTGAAACTCCCAAGAAGAATAATTTTTTCCATTAAACCAAACAAGAAAGGAATCAGACTTATCATAAGACATGATGGAGTAATAAGGAACAACAATTGAAGTAATGACAGAACACGAGCAAAACCAGAAACCTAGGAAAATGCACAGACAGAGAGCACAGACTTGAAACAAAACCTGATTGCAAATCACGAAGACACCCACAAGATCACAAGACAAGAATAACGTTTTCTATGGACCAACACAAGAGTTGACCACGGTTCAGAGTTGTAGCTTTGATACCATGTCAAAATATCAAGAGACCAGAAAACATATTACAATATGACAAGAGCTTTTTTGTTTTGGAAAAAACTTGTTTGTCTTCTGTGACCTTTCTTTCTTAAGTAGATAGCAAGAGTTATACAAGGAAGGGAGGGATTATAGGAGATTTCCCATTATAGGAGATATACAGGGGAGAGATTATAGGAAATCTCCTAACAGCTAGGATATGTACAGGTTATAAAATAATACAGCTGTAAACCTATTAAAACAGGTAATAAATTACATTAATATATATTAACATAGGGAAGCATACCTTTGATAGGCTAAAGTACATGTGAGTTTTTGTTTTATTAGGTTCGCAAATGTTGTTGCCTGTTACCAAGAAAGGGGAAAGGAATTGGGGATGGGGTAGGTTGGTGCCATTGGAGTGGTCCCCACATTTTATTCTTCTCCCTAATCATGAAGTTTATCTTAATTTAGATCAGATGGTGTTATTTTGTTATGCAGCTGGAACAAAAACTACATGAAATGCAGATAGAGTTGGAGAATTTAGTGTGGGATAAGATGGAACTTCAAGAACATTTTAAAATGGCTGTCAAAGAGCGCAAAATGATGGAGATGCTACTAGCGGAGCTTGAAGAGGAGCATGATATGGCCATTGAAAAAATTGAAAAGTTAGAGGGAAAGGTAAAATTTATCGCTTGCTTGATGCTACTTACGGAAAGACTTTTACTGTTGAGCTTATGATAAGATGAACTTGCTAAATCCTTAATAAAATTAAATTCTTGAGAACATTTTCTTTTATGATTTTTTGTTCAATATACATTGCACTTAAAAGTCTAATACATTAACAAAGTGGCAGACACCAAGGCAACTATTTTTAATTTATATCCTAGTAGTGGTTTGTTAGTTCCAGAGAATCATAATAATTTTTAATTTTTTACTTCCTGGAAGTTATAAACTGAAAATACATTTTAAAAGACGCTTCAAAAACAATATTAACTGTACCTAGTTGCATAGACTTGGCTTCTAGTTGTGGCTTACACTGAATAACAAGCAAAATGGTAATATCTGCAATCATCAGAAATGTAAGTATTTGAAATTAACATGTATTTAGCCAAAGTCAGATAAAATATTACTAGAAAATACCATCCACATTCAGTGACATGTCATGCATTTCTGTAATTATATCAATGTGCAGATAGCTTTTCCTCATTTGATTCTTTGTTTGTCACTTATGTCTCCTTGACAGTTGCGGGATCAGACAAATGAAAATCTTCGGCTGAAAGAAATTCAAGGAAAGAGATACTGGAGCTCCAAAGATCAAAACAACAGCGACAGAGTCCAAACCATCGATGACAGCAACTACAACATTTCTCATCCTATGCTCTCACTGAACTCCAACTACAACGGGAGTGGAATCGCCCTTCAGGATCTTCTATTGCGCAAAGATATTTGGGAAGATGAGAGCAAAACCAGAAGTGAGTTACTTAAACTCTTGAAAGCAGTACCAAAGTCCGGGCCAGTAGTTAAGCCCGAAATGAGCGAAGCACTAGACTACAATCGAGAAGTAGCTCTTTCACAATCACTCTTCAGTGCCATTATGTCACTTGTGGTTGGAGTCACTGTGTGGGAAGCTGAGGACCCTTGCACGCCTCTTGTGGTGGCTCTCTTTCCCGTAGTAGGCATGTCCTTGAAGAGTGTGGTGCAGTTTTTCTCCACCATCAGAAATAAACCTGCATCTGATGCTGTTGCTCTTTTAAGCTTCAATTGGTTTATTCTTGGCACTCTAACCTACCCTACCTTACCAAGGGTTGCTCGCATGCTGGCTCCACTAGTGTTACGCCTTATGGACCAAACCATGACACCTTGTTCGGTCTCCGTTCCATAGCTTGACACTACTTTTTTCTTTTCTGTTGTGTTATATTATGTTCAGTATAATCTGAATTTTGTGTCCTTTTTACTGTGGTGTGCGTTTCTTATTGCTTGTACAATACGAGGAATCTCTGTAATTTAGTTGTCTGTGTTGTGATATTCTGTTTTTTCTGTTTCCAGCTCACAAACATGAAAGGGAGATTGGAAATCAGTTTTTGTTTTCTTCACCATTTTTCAGAGTTTCAGTGAGCTATTGCTTTTGTTAAACTTTGATCAATGTTCTGCAGGATTATTTAAGGATCATGCAGGTTCAATTTATTTACTTACATAAATATAGAGATATATACAAAGGGAGAGAAGAAGGAAATAGTTATTTTATGATATTGTTATATTGTTTATCTACTTTTTTTTATCATATAATACACTTTTTGTTCCCTCATCTGATTTTTTTTGTTTAAGTTTGATTTCATAAGTTTAAAAAGTTTTACTTTAGCTTTAAAATGCCTCTATTAGGAGTATTAGGAGAAATTATTAAGTAGTTTTAAACCTCAACGTGTTCATGTCCCAACCAATGTTTATATAACATATTCAAATTTCACAATTCAAGAGAGAGAATTAAAAAAATTCACAATTCAAGAGAAAGAATTAAAAAAATTCACAATTCAAGAGAAAGAATTAATAACACTTGATTATGTCATACATAGATGAATAGAAACCATGGTAGTCCAGATTATCTAATAATTTCTCCTCTCCTCTCCTCTTATAGACCAATATGGTCCTTTTGTTAGTTATATACACTAACAGTGTTAATTTTAGTTTATGAAAAAAAATAAAGTTAACGAAAAAATCAATTTGGTATAACATAGCTGCTTTACAAGATCAAAGCGAAAGTTTTTAATCTAAAGAAACTAATCTGAAACTAGAAAATAAGAGACCTATGATGGATTTTGGCCTTTCTTTTGCAATATTAATATTTTCCTCTGTCTTTTTATCATATATCATTGATATCAATCATCTTATTTTACATTTCTTTCTTTTCTTTATCTCTTTATTATATACAACACAATTCCTCCTGTCATATCACTTTCATAAAATGAGAAGATTTAAATGAATCCAAATCCATCGTTTAATTTTGTGATACCTCAATTTGTGGCTTTTAGGATGAGGTGCTGAAAGTAATGCATCAGTTAACCTTTACCAAAACAGTCAACGTCTAAGAGTTAGGATTTGCTTGTACTTTACAAGCGTTAAAAGTTCAGGCCTCTATCCAAATTTTTGCAATAAAAATGTTTAGTTAATTTAGACATTTCCAAAAGGCAATGGCACATTGACACCTGTTAGGCTGGGAAATGGGGTCCCATATGAAGGATACATTTTTTTCTTGATTGTTGTATTATGAGGAAATGTGGTAGTTGCACACCTTTAAGACTCTTTATGGTAGGTCTAAATAAAGCAGCATGAGAAAATGTGGCATAAGGTTTGCCTAGTGTTGTAAGCATATCATATATTCATATGTCTATCTAGATCATTCCACACCCACTTTGCCACTCCTGTCACCATCTTTCTAATATTGAATTAAGAAGTGGATGGTCCTCGAGGGATCAAGTTTTTTTGGATTGATTTGTCCTTACAACGTCAACGATCTATTTTTGTAGGGGCTAAAGAAAGCACACATATATGAAGTCGGTGTTAGTTTTTTTTCTCTTTTATTTTTTAAATCAAGCATATGCCTATATATTCCAATTGAAGCATGTGCTCTGTGTTGGGACACTTATCCATGAAAGGTGATGATGAAGGGATTTGATTGATCAAATAACATTGTCGTATGTACCGCATTTTGCAAATAAAATATAACCCCTTATACTGTTAGAATAACATGAAGGTCTTCTAGTTATGTGCAACCTACTCTACTTTTGGCATATATTCTATTTCTATATGGTCTAGTATCCTTGAATCAGAAAGCACTGTCTAGTGGTATCTATGGAGTCAGAACTTAGCACCCACAACTCAAGTTTTACCACGATTTCAACAACAATAAATTAAGTAAACCACGCTTTTTCTTTTCTTCTCTATTGAACATAGACATGTACTTATGCATGTTCACTAAGAGAATCTCCAATACTAAACGACTGGAGATGTTAATCTTTTTATTTTAAATGCTAACAGGTGCCCACTGCCCTTTTTTTAATTAGGAAAATTTACTCTCTTGTGAATTGTGATTTCTCAAGCAACTCTAATATAATCTTCAATAAATAAATACAAAAATATTTATTGCATCCTATTTTTTTGAAGAAAAGTTGACAATTTCTTGTTCTATATTAACGCCTGATAAAAAATGGGAGAAAAATTATGTTTTATTTGTTATAAAGATTCAAATATCTTTGTAATAGAGTATTATTTATTTATTTTTCTCTATTTTCCAATATTCTCATAATTGGATCGGTCATCAAATTGGTGAAGTCACTTATTTAATAGTCAATGGTTCAATTAAGGTTGAATATGTTTTAATAAAAAAATAAATTACACTCGTACCTCCTATATTTTGTTCAAATTTCATCCGATACCCTTTCGTTTTTGTTTCCTACAAAAAGTTCTTTAATTATTTAATTCACATTACACCACACCTAGATCTCTCCTTTCTAAACATTTTTTAATAATCTAACATAAATTAGGCACATGCTGGTCACATGATTTTTAATGAAATTTTATATCTAAAATACCCTCATCTTCTTCCTCTAAACATGAAAATATTTTGAGACTCTTGTTTCTTTTTTATTTTTTCTGTAATTGGACGTAAATTCAATTTTTTGTTGGATGTGAACCCACTTTGTTGGTATATGGTGTTAACATCCTTCCTCATTTTCAGCACATCATGATCAATCTTAAGGGGGTTGTTCACATATTCCATATATTCCAATTCATTCATTGTGTTCCTGTAGTCCCAAACATCAACATTATTTTAATCAACAATAATAATCAAATAATTTCCAATTCATCCATTGGATTTTCTGTGGTCCCAAACATAAACACTATTTTAATCACCAATAATAAACAAATAATTTCTAGTTCATCCATTGTGTTTTCTGTGGTCTCAACCATCAACACTATTTTAATCAACAATAATAAACAAATGATTTCCAGTTCATCCATTGTGTTTTCTGTGGTATCAAACATCAACACTATTTTAATCAACAATAATAAACAAATGATTTTAAAAATCATAAGTGGTCCCAAACTGGTTCCCCATTGAAACCCCATTCAGAAATAGGTAACAATTAACAATCAAAATTAAATAAATAAGCTTAAAAAGTTACCTATATATAAGGTCCAATGGTCACTTACAAGCATAATCTTAACCTGAACAGAAATCGTGGAACAAGAAGAAGAGAAACAGAGCGCTTGTGAACGTCGAAGAAGAAGACAAACGAAGGTGCTTGTGAACGTCGCGAGAACTAGAAGAGGAACCGTGGAGAACTCATGAATGGGAAGAGGAACAATGAAGAATTCGCGAACTTGAACAGGAACGGTGAAGAACTCACGAACAGTGAAGAGGAATTGAACGTGAACGTCGTGAGAGAAAGAGAAACTCGCACCCCATGGACGCTGAAGAAGAACTCACCAACGAGAGGAAGATGAACAGTACTCGCGAATGGTGAAGAGAAATGAAACATGAATCCTAAATTCTGAAACTAATTGGGAGGGGATAATTTGGATTTTACAATTAAAATGTAAAGGCAATTTTGTCTACTCATATATTTCAATTGACGTTAATTAACGACGTTAATAGAGGGGGATAAAAGTAATGTGCAAAAAGGGAGATATATTGGGTGAAATTTGAGCAAAACACAGGGAGTGCGAGTATAATTTACTCTTTAATAAAATATTTTTTAATATTTTAATATAATGTTATAATAATATTGAACAAAAACAACATAATATTCATATATTAATAATAATAAAAAGTAAACTTAACTTAAAAGTATTATAAGCAAAACTGGTTAAGGGTTAATTAGTTGGTCTTTTATCGGTTCAACTGTTCAAGAATGTATTAGTTTTCAGAAAGCGTTGGATCGAACATGTGATCGATTTCCAATCGAATCCGTCTGTCTGAGATTCAAAACAGTTCTATTTTCTTATTCTTTACACCTTGCTTCTTTCTTTTGCTACATTACGTTCATGCATAGTTTAGTACACTTGTTCACATAACACATTTGCTATTTGCTAATCCATTCACCATCTATGGACATCTAACTCCTTAATTTGCTAGAACATGCAAAGGGAAAGGTTCAATTATGCCCTCGTGTTAGTTGGTACTACACATTATGTGGTGGATCACAAAGGGAAATGTCAATAGTGTCTCAAATAATATTGGTTACATTTGTGTCTCAATTCAAACTTAACATAGAAAAGGACAAAAAAATCACCGTATTACAATTAAACACATTAGAGTCGTATGTTTAGTCATACTCATATTTCAGCTGAAATGTTTTAGCAAACTCCATGTTTTATAAGATGCTTGTGACTTACTAGGGATTAAAAACAAATGTAGTGTTTTGCAGGGTGACGAAAACCCATTGGATTGGAATTGCACTAGTCAGTGTTTTTCTTCCTCAAATACATATTGGATCACGTGTCTTTCGATTTCGATTGAAAATTTTTGTCTCGTAGCAGAGTCTTCAATTACAATCCATCTAATTAATTAGATTATTAAACTATAAAAATAACAAATTATATCATATAAAAAACATTTTCTTAAAAAAAAAAAAACATTTCAGCTCGTAAATTTACTCATAAATCCACTGTTTGAACTGACCAAAATAAATCCCTAAAAATTTGAATTTAGATGGTCCTATTTTTTTTATTTTTTTTATAAATCACACTGAAATTTAGTAACAATTTTACTTGAATTGAATATTGTTTTTGAGTATTTAATACAATTAAATATTTAAAATTTAAGATTTTTGATTAAAATGAAACAATTTCACACTAGTTTTTTTTTTCTTTGATCTTAACTCACATAAATAGCAAGTTATACGACACAGTTCACTTATCCAACTCCACATGGGGGCTGAGCTTAGATATTTCTATTGGTTTGGACGCCATAATAGAAAAATCTAGATAGACGAAAGAAAGACTCCATGACAATGGTAGCAAATTGCAATTGGAATACAAAAAGGAAAGAGAGACGACAAAAGACCTACCTCGGGAACCTGATTAAATTCTTACATCCCCTTCAACTACAAACATAGACAGCAAAAGCAAGACATAATAATTCTCTCCCTTTGCGCCTTACAAGCATTTAGAAACATAAATTATTAGTTGATTACAGAATATCCCGCCTTTTCACACCAAAAGGATTCAAATCTTTATCTGCCCAAATTGTCAAAAGTTTATCAACTCATCAGGCAATGAAAATATTACAATAACATAAAAGTGACTTTTTGCTCATGAAATTGTCCCTATTTTTTTTTTCTCCCCTTGAAACTGAACTGTTTCTTTCTCCAAAAAAAAAAAAAGAAACTGCACTGCTTTTGGCGTAAATTTTAAGGCACGTTACATTTAACCTTAGAAAAATAGTTAATTTTTTCATGAGTAAATCACACTCACGTGTGTTTTATTCAGATTTTATTTGATATTCTTTCCTTTTTTCATATTATATTTACTCCCTTTATTAATTAAAATATATGAGCAGACGAAATTATTTTGATATTTTAATTATAAAATCCAAATTATTCTCTCCCAATTAGTTTCAAAATTTATGTAGCACGTTCTTCTTCATCATTCACGAGTATTGTCACTACTACAAAAGCATCCTTTAACGACACACATGCTATGACGGTTCTGTAATAACCGTCTTTGTATGTTAGGCGGTAGCATTTTTGCAATTAAAACGAAGTTTACAAGGACGGTTTTTAAAAAACCGTCGTAGAAGGGGATCAAAGAAGACGGTCTTTGAAGACCCGTCTTCGTTTTTGCCACATACAAAGACGGTTTTTTAAAAATCGTCTTTGTTTTATTTGTAATTTCAATTAAAAAATAAATTAAAGAATTAGGATTCAAAGGCAGAAACCCGCATTCCATCTCCTCCGATCCGTGCTCTCCTCTCTCCAGTCCTCCGTCCGCCGCCTCCGCTCCGAGCTCTCCGACCCGCACCGCTCCGTCGCCGCCAAAACCGCCCAGCTCTCCAACCTCCACCGCACCACGGAGCTCCTCCAACACTCCATCCGCGCCCTCCGCCTCTCGAAGAAGCTCTGCGACCTCATGGCTGCCCCCGACCCCGAAAAACTCGATCTCGCCAAGGCCGCCCAGCACCAAGGTGTAATTCATTTTTTTCTGTTATAATTTTCACCCATGAGCATGACCCTGTCTTTGCCGTTGTCAACCTTTATCATATTCTTCCTTCTTAGTTTTGTGTGTGTGTGTGTGTGTATTATATATATATATATATATATATATATATATATATATATGATCATATGGTTTTTGTGGGACAATCTGTTGGGACAGGGAAAGACAGGGAGAGCTTGGTTGAGGGTTGGGTAGGAGTGGGGTTGTCGTGCTCAACAAAGGGGGAGGGAGGGTTTAAATTTTTTGCTGTTATTATATTTATTGGAGGGTTGAATATGTTTTCTGCGTTTTTTGTATGCCTCGTTTGTGGTGATTCATGACTCAATTTGCTGATTAATTGTGCTCTGAATGTTGTGGGTACTGTTGTGGGGTTTAAATTGTGTATGATTTTTATGAGTGTTATATTCTTTAGTAATTGTTGGAAACGAATCTTAGATATTTGGTAATTGCTGTATTGAAAGTCTAGGATACATGAATGTTTAGATTCATGCATAGTGCTTATCTTATAAACTTTGGGAATTATGTTTACTTCTCTTAAAATTAAACATGGAATGTATATGAATATATGCCTTGTTGAGTGGTTTTTTCACTCAATCAGTTCTTGAAAATACTCAGTCTTTAACTTGGTATTGGAGCTACTTCTTTAGGAATTTTTATAAGAACAGAGGACCCTTATAGGAGGTAGGTGTAAGAGCTATCGATCTTTTATATTACTTGCTATTTTGATATTTTTTTGTCCAAATGTATATTCATTTATCATGGAGTCCTAAGAAGCATGATATGAACTTGGATGTAATGCATGCCACTCCAGCAAATGTTTAATCAGCGTCAAGGGGTGTGAATTCCTCTTCCTCTCACGACTTTCAGGTTTCATAAATAATCAACTGTAAAGAATAAATAAAAAAACTTAAATTTAACATAAAAAATAACAGTTAATTTTTAATCATAAATTTTGTTTCAATGACATGATTTAGGCTTGGTTATTTCTGTCTAAGTCTAGTTAGTTCCAATCTAATATAACTTATAGTATAACACATAAGAATCAATTTTATTCCACAAAATTATAGGGACACTAGGAAAAAATAGATGTAACTATTTATAATTCAAACATACTATTAATCGTTCAAACACTTCAACACTAACATTCTAACTCGGATTAAGGCATAGGAATGCTCAACAACATTTACCTCTACATTGTTCGGTCAAGACACTGCATACAATGGATGAAACATAGAGTGAGTTTGTAGATAATTTGTCATTGGGATTTCCGGGTGGCAAGGTAGTTAGTTTTATAAAAGATTTTTATGTTTCAAGGGTCCAGGGATCAAGGCAATAGTTTGGAAACAGTGAGGTAGGATTAATGTTGATATTGGTCCCATTTGTCCAACTTGAACTAATCATTAAAGTATAGGTTATGAATTTAACATCAACTAATTTAAGTATATATATTGTTTCAACTTTATCAAATTAGAATTATTCAAATATTTTAATATGAAATATATTTTCTATTTTTGTAAAAAAAAAAAAGATAAAAAAAAGGATCAAAATTATTTTGATATAGTTTCCACACACATATTCAATAGTTTGGAAAATAGTGAAGTAGGATTAATGCTGATATTGGTCCCATTTGTTCAACTTGAACTAATCATTAAAATATATGTTATGAATTTAACCTCAACTAATCTAAGTATATATATTTTTTCAACTTTATCAAATTAGAATTATTCAAATATTTTAATATGATATAGTTTCCACACACATATTCAACAACGACGTGAACAAATCGATTATTTCAACTAATTTAAGTATATATATTTTTTCAACTTTATCAAATTAGAATTATTCAAATATTTTAATATGAAATATATTTTCTATTTTTGTAAAAAAAAAAAAAAGAAGCAAATAAAGAAAGGATCAAAATTATTTTGATATAGTTTCCACACACATATTCAACAACGACGACATGGACAAATCGATTATTTCAATTTAAGTCGCAAATCTCAAGCAAGGACAACATAAATAATCCATCATGTATATATAAAATTGATTGAAAATGTAATAGATCATATAAGGGCATTTTAGGAAGTTAATTTGGAAAATATCTTCACTCAGATGAACATTATGCTTGATTCTTCATCGACGATCTTTATAAATGGGTAAAGGGCACCTTCTTTGAATGATGCATACCTATTAACAAATTACAATAGTGTGAAGCGTAACTAGTATCAGATCTCACCTTCTCACCTTCTTTGAATGATGCATACCTACTAACAAATTGCAATAGTGTCAATGTTCCCACCAGAATGGTGGATCAAGTGAAATATTGGACATATAAGGTGGATTGAATTGTTAAAGGAAAAAATAAAAAAGAAAAAAGTCATAAATTTGATCATTTCTACTAACAAAATTAATATTCTAATAATTAAAATATCAGTGCATGTACATATGATGGAGGAAAACTTTAAGAGACTCTTATGGTATTTGTTATATGACTTTGTGAGAAACTTAAGTTCATGATCACTTTAAATAGTATGGCATAAGAGGATCATCGATTTTCAGATTGAATGTGATTTTGTAGTTTATTTGATCTATTATGGTTGTGCTCATTTTTAAGAACCAACTTCCCTAGAGTGAATAACTCAATTTAAAAGATAAAGTAAGTAATCTTAAGTACTAAAGATTTATAACAAATCATATATTATTCAATTAACTAAACTAAATTCCTTACTAGATAAAATAATTAATCTTAATTATTTTTTGAAAAAAATAATTATTTTATACACATTCATAACAAATTATAAATGTATTGATATATATGTTATAATTTTCATCTCAGCAATTGATTTTATTTATTCTACTATTGATCACTTTAAAAGATCTCAATTCACACCATTAAAGGTGTTAAAAAGTAGATATACATAAATTAGAATAATAATTCTTAATTCGTTTCATTTATTCATCCGTTCTCTTTCATATATTTTTTTTTTCATATAATTTTCCTCGATTCTTATATATATATATATATATATATATATATATATATATGAGCAGCTCAAAACTGATCTAATCTTAAATCTTATTTAAATATAATAATAAAAAAGTGTAACAACCTAACAAATCCTACTAATAATTTGAAATTTAAATTACACAATTCAACACTCTCCCTCGAGTTGGTGCATGAATATCGGTCATGTCCAACTTGTCAATTGCTTCTTCAAACACTCTTCCATAAATGACTTTGATCAATATTATGAACATAGTCCACATCATATGCTTCGGTTATGTGAGGTAAAAAGAAAATTAAGATAGGGAAGGGATTCGAAACAATAACATATTCATGTTAATAGACTTCAGGGATGGTTTGTGAAAGATTCAGAACAATGCAATGAGCTTCACATCAATGACCTTCAAATGGAATACGTGCATGGAGAATTGAGATACGAGAAGGGATTCAAAACAATCACGTGTTCATGTCAATAGACTTCAGGGTTGGTCTGTGAATGATTCAGAACAATGCAACGAGCTTCACATCAATGACCTTCAAATGGAATACGTGTATGGAGGCTTCAATACTGAGGTACAAGAAGGATTCAAAACGGATTTATGTTATGCCGTTTGTGTTATTTTTTGGGAAGAATATTAAGATACAGGCAAGGATTCAAGCCGGGACCGAAGATGCGAATGTTATGTGAGAAGAAATAAATTGATATGGGAAGAAAAAAAGAGATGAAAGTTTGAGAATATGAAGAAGAAAAACTCTTATGGAGGCGAAAAATAATTTTTTTCATGGAGGGAACAATTTTAGATATAAAATATTAGTTATTTTATATAATATATATAGAATATCCTATCACATATACTTGGGTTTCTTCTATACTGTAAACCAATTATTTTGTGTTTCATTCATTCGTTCTCTTTCGTGTATTTTCTCTCAAAGTGAGGTTGTTGTTATATATAAGAGCAGTTCAACAACCTCATCATAATACGGAATACTAACAAACTGATCTAATCTTAATTCTTATTTGAATATAATAATAAAAATCTGTAACAACCTAACCTAATAAATCCTAATAATAATTTGAAATTTAAATCATACAATTCAACAAAAGACTATTAACCAGTTAAAAAAAATATCAAAGTTGGGAAGGTCATTTAACACATTCTCTCTAGGAAGGTTATAAGATGACTAATAGGTTGGCAATTTTGTCTTAAAGTAATTTATTCTTTGGTACTTTTTAGATGGTTTTCTTGTTGATTTGTGAGAAATTATTATCTTGTGGTGTTTTTTTTTCTATATATATTTTTAGAATGTATTAGCTTAGTAATATTTCACCTTCCTGTAAAAAAAGAAAGAAAAGTATATACAAAAATTAATAAAAATAATAGACATCTTTTTAAGAGAAAGGTTTTCAAATATACAAACTCTTACACTCAATTTCAATTCTAATCATAATTAATTTTATAAAATTAAAATATTTTAAAGGATAAGATTGTGTCTTGATTACTTGTTGATCATATATTCAAATTTATAAATAACTTCTTTATATATGTAAAGGTAAAGTTGCTTATAATTTTTTTTTTTTACTTTTAGATAACGAGAGTGTATGAAAAATAAAATACTTAATTCTTTTTTTCTTCTTAAAACCTTCTCAGCCTAAATTTATGAATATTCCTTGTCTCCCTCCAACGTCTCTTCCTTCAATCGGGTGATGTATACCCAATCCATTATTGTGACTTACCTACCTCTTAAATTAGATCTCTTAACTAATCCCTCGCTTTTGACTTACCAAAAACTTGCAAGCACAGACCACCATAACTAATGATATATGTAGCCATCTTCCCATCTAACTCACCTCCCATTTTTTTCTCTCTTTGATATACTTGTCAACTTTGGCACAGTGGAGCCCAGCCAATTCATCACTCAAATCTTGCCTAACTCTCATTGACTATATATATAGAAACACAGCCTTTAATTTTTTTTTCCCTTCAAATAGCATAAATAAATAAAAGTCCATAGAATAGTAATTTTTTTTCTCATATACAACTTAGGATTTTGTTAGGACATCGATTAAGAAATTAATAAAAGAAATATTATAACATCATAGAAAAATATAAAAAATATTATAAATAATACAATTTCATGTAGTTTAATAAATTTTTATTTTTAATTTTTTAACAAACATCTTATCTTAAAAACATTTGTTAGTATTTATCGTCGACCAAACGGGAAACAGTAACAAAGTGCAGCCCAAAGCGGCGTCGGCTAAACCGAACGTTACGGTAAATGCAATGAAAGTCCAACAGTGAAAAGTGAAACTGGGCTCAGAAAACACGTTTGCACTTTGCAGTGGCAGAAACACACGCCCGTGCAGCCACGTACTTCAACAAATGGTTTGTTTTATGGCATCGCTTCAGTAAATCTTTCCAAATCCATGTCCAATTTTTCACGTCTCTCCCTACCGCGCTTTCTTTCTTCTACAGAAAAAAAATAATATAAAAATATAAAAAAAAATAAATCACTTGCACAGTATTAATCGCATCAGCGAGCGCGTGTTCCGCCACGTGTCCGTATCTCCTTCGTCTGTGCTCTTTATAAATAAAACCTCGCTAACCCAATCTTCACCCGTTCACCACATAGGGTGTGGGTTGGGGTTAGTTTAGCGATACCTATTTCTCTCTTCAACTCTCTCTTTCTCTCGTCTTCGCGGATGAAGAGAGAGAAAGTAAGAGAGAGAGCGGTGGTTGGTGGTTTTGGTTTGGTGAAGTTCGATTCGATGGGATGCGATTGCGTTCGGGACTTTGATTCTCTCTCTCACTGTGCGGTCTCTAATTCGCTTGGTGCAGGTCGGGAACCGGTTTTCGCGCGGAATGGAGGAGCGGTCGTCGGCGGCGAATTGGATCCCGCCTTGCATCAACTGAATCGGAGGCCGCGGTGAAGCTTTGCCTCGTTTTCCGCTCAGATCTCATATCCGAGATTCTACTACCAGTATCTTTTTTAATTTATTTTAATCTCTGCTTATCAGATCCGAAACGCTTCTAGATTTAAGTATATCGTCTCTATGCGGAAAGTGTGATTTATGCGGTAGATCCCGATGCTTAGAATCTACATCTAGGAGAAATAGTTTTAGTAAAAAAGCTTCTGATGTGCTTTTTCCTTGTTTGGATTTTTACTTGACCTGCTTCCTTTCATTGATTAATAATCAAGCTGAAATTTTTGATATTTGAGAACTGAAATAAATAATCTTGGATTTATTACAATAATGAATTTGCTGTATCGGTATAGGCTAAGCTAATTGAGACACGTGATTGCCATTCGATTGGAAATAAAAACATTTTTTTTACGTTTTCTGATGGTGTTTGAGCCTTGGTTGAATTGAATTGCATGCCACGGTTGCAAGTGTTTTTTGTGATGCATTATTGCGGTGCTTGCGCTTATTCTGGTTCAAGCTATTTCATATTGTTTGATATTGCTTTTAGAACGGAAGGCTTCAAGTCTATGAAGCATTTGTGAGTGAATTGTGTAGCAGGAATTGATGATCTGCTTGGGCATGATTTGAGTATTTGGTTCTCTGTGTAACTAGCTTCTAGACATAGAAACCCAAGTTAAGACTTGAGGATGGCTTCAAATTGCATACTAGCTATGTCAAAGTAGTTGATCTTGTTTGTGTCCATTCGCCTTGAGATTGATTTGAATGTTTGATTTATAAAGCAATGGGACTTTCATATATCAAAATGCTTCGCGATTTCAGTTAATTTATTTCTAAAATCATGTGAATTGAAGTAACATTTTCCTGTTGTAGCTTAAGATGAATATATCCCATGCGGATAGTATCTATTACACTACCTGGTTCTACACTTATCCAATAAAAACCTGATCTTCATCTTCTAATATGTTGTCAAATTAGGGACTTTGAGAAACCCACTTTTGTAACCGAGAATTCTTATTATTTCTGTGATGGGGCAGTGGCCTCAAGGATGTCTATTTATGATTATGAGAAATTGAGGATGTGATTGAAATTCTTGAAGAGATTTACTTATTCTATGTTTCTTTTTTCATGGTTAACAGACCGCTAACTTTATAAAATCATTTACTTTGTCTTGTCTTGTAAGTTAGGAGAAATTATGAATGCTAAGTTAACCTATTTGTTCTGATGTATGATGTATGATGTTTTTCTGATCATTGGATCTCAGACTAATTAATTCTTCAATGATTGATGCATAATACTATAACACATAGCAGGTTGGCCACTGTTCTAAAGTTGTAAAGTACCCATGGAATAATTTATACTCCACATTTATAAATGCTGAAAATAAAACCCACACTTAACATTTATATGATTAAAAATCAGGAAATGAAGCTTAATACTTATGTGAGTGATGTCAATAACAATAGAGAGAACAGAGCAGGGTCACAGACTAGAAAGAGAACAGAAGCGAGCAGGTTGCAGAGGACGGCTTTGCTAGAAAATGCTGAAAGATGCCGGAATACATGTTGGAGAAAAGTGAGTGTTTGTCCAGAGAATGATATAAAGGATTGGAATGAACTGAAGAGGTTGCCGAGGCGGGTAGGAAAATGCTGGAAATCACCAGAGAAGAACGGTGTTCGTCTAGGGAGACAACACAAAATTAGGTCACTGAAAGCATAGGGTTTCAGCTTGAACCTTTTGCTTTAATGAAAGGGGATGAGAAATTATGTGTCTGCCCCTAAACAGCCGTAAATGATGTTATTTACTGCAGTCAAATTGGATTTTTGATGCTGTTACCTGCATGCCACCTGCGATCTTGTTATTTAAACCACTGTAAAAAAAGTGGTGATGACCGTTGCATTGCCAAACTGTAATGCAGATTCTTCTATGTAGCGTCAAATGGTGTGACACCATGCTATGACAATGGCATGATCAAGCACTATGGATATCTGTGGATTTATGTGTTAGTTATGTATCGCATGGAGAAATGCCTAGATACATAATTTCCAAAAGACTAGTTTGTTTCCTTTTGTGTATGATGTTTTTGTTTTTTAATTACATTTTACTGTAATACACATGATCTGCAACGAACCGGAAAATCTATGCAAGTATGTTGTTGGTCTGATCTTTAAAAATAAATCGTCGTGGAAACAATAAATTACTTTAGTTTAATTGTAGATTGTATATTTTCCACGTGCATATGTGGAAATGCCCTAAACACGTGTGTCTCAGTGTGTTTTCTAGATTATTTTTTTTTTACATATAAGAATAGTGGATTCGTCTTTTTTAATTGTTGCGTTTACACAATTGAATTGCGAAATATTCACCTCTGCGTTTACACGATTTTGAAACAGCTTAAAGTTTTAATAGCATTATGAATATCCAATTACTGATTTTAGTGGTTCCCTTTTTGCTTATGGTAATAAACTTACTTGGGTACAAAGTGTTGCTCATCTAGATTTGTGAAAGAACCAAATGTGTATAAGTTGTTCATGTTAGTGTGTTTAGTCATTTGGCATGAGTGAACTTTGTAGTCAACATATGTTAAGATATTTATAATATTTTGAGAGGTTTATTTTAACTTGCTCCTTCAAATTTCTCTCTCTTAGTAGCCGTCTTGTTCTTTTAATTTGAACTATCTCTTGACATTATGGTGTTGTGAAACACTACTATCATGTAAGATAGAAATTTGTCATCCCATAGTGATAGTTTGATATCTAACTTTGCTCTGAATAAAATGGAGGGTTGGAGATTATTTGGAGAAGACCCTTGTTGGCTGGCAGCTCTTCAGACAATATGATCACAGTCCTTGATAAACTATAAGCAATATCGCTACACTCTATATCTCTGTCCCAGAGCTTGCACTTTTGTCTTTTAATGATAATAATTATAACCTATTAGCACATGATTTTATGAACATGTAAGAATTTGATGTTCCTACGTATTTTTGTGAATATCGTGTGAATTCTAAATTAAAAGGTTTCTTTTTTATATAGAAAATGGTCTTATATAGTATTTTTAGTACGGCTTCTGATTCTTTAGAGGAGTAATATTTGATTTCTCGTGTCACCATCTGGATTTCGGTTGATATGATTTACAGTTGAAAATTATTCTTTTCGGCTAAAAGATGCACGAAAGAGTTGAATTAATGCTAGATATTTCCTGTATGTTGTTTGTTTGCGAGGAAAGGTTTTTTTAGTTGTATTACTTTCAAAATTAAACAATGATATACAAATACTTTATTATTTTAAATTTTTTTCAATTTTTTTTCTATCTCTCTTTTTATCACATCATAAATTCTATTATATTTATAGTTTTTTTCTCTCTTTTTAAGTGTTAAATAGCATAATGGATTCTCATGTAACATTTTTTTTAAAAAAATTATGTTGTTCTATTTTATAAATGTTTTCGAAGTTATATGACATTGAATAGATTATCACATCTGATAGAGTTTGTGTCTCTTAATCAAGTGATTTATGGATAAATTCCTAATTGATCTTTAGATATGAAATAAATTGTGTTGGAAGGGAATTACTTATATTGTATGCTCTCATAGATTAATCATTGCTTCTAATGGAGACGGTTTTATATCAATATCATGATTAGCAACAAAAAAATTCATATTTTATACACGTTTTTGAAACAATGCGGCACTAAATTCGAACGTCATATTTCAACCAAAGAGCTGTGCTTTATGTTTGGTTGGACAATATATTGAATTTCTCTAAAGTTTAGAGGGTAAAATGCACAAATTTTAACTCTTCATTATAATATAATGGTATAGTCGTACAAAAAGAGCTAATATTTTGAGAGGTTTGTTTTAACTAATATAATACTTCCTTCAGAAATTATGTCGCACTGAATTCAAATATCATATTTCAACCAAAGAGTTGTTTGTGCTTGACGTTTGGCTGGACAATATATTGAATTTCTCTAAAGTTTAGAGGGTAAAATGCACAAATTGTAACCGTTTATTATAATATAATGATATAGTTGTACAGAAAGAGTTAATATTTTTAGAGGTTTATTTTAACTAACTTAATACTTCCTTTAGTCCTTTATATAGTAACAAATGAGTGTATTTCCTTTAGATTCAAACATAAGTATTTTTTATGTACGATAGATTAAAATATAAGCATATTTTGATTAATTTTACTCTATTTGAATGAAACATGATTTTCTTAAATAGTCATGTGACTACTAAATAAGAATTAGTCTTCAGTTGTGTGATTTAGATTTAAAGTTCTCAAAGTTTTAAGATGACAATTGTTCTTAGCTGATATGCGTCTCTATGTATATATTGATACCTTATTTGATAGAGAGAAGAAAAATAAAATAGATAAAAATAGAAGATTTTTTTTCTTTCAAAAGTATAATAGAAATAAATTGAATGTTTGGTTGTTTAATTGGAAAAAGAAATGAATGAGAAATAAAGTAAAAATAATATTATAAAATTATAAAAATACCTATTTTATAATTTTATAATATTATTTTCACTCATTTCTTTTGATACAAACAACTCAATATTTAATTTAATTTGCATTCTATTTCTCTTTTTTAAAATTATTTTTCTTTTATTTTCATCTACTTTTCAGTCTACCAAACACAACATAAGTATGCATGGTTGCAGGTTCTCAATGTCAACTTGTGCGATGTCCCTGCGCACATCTTCGTTGGGTCGTGCAAATTGGAGTAGATTTGCGTCCTTAGTGAACTTAGGGTGTGAACTTGATCAGTTGAAATTTAAGCATACTTTAAATTTGTTTTATGTTTGTATTTCAGATTAATTATATATTATATATTTGTTACTGTAATCTCCATATTGTGCTCTGTCATACCATTTTTAGATACTAAACAAATTTAATTTCCACATGTTAATAAACATTACGAAAACAAATGATGTACGTCCCGTAGCAAATAATATAGATCATGATGGATATTTTCATATGAGATTGAACTCTTGAGCCATCCAATGCAGGATCTTTTAAGATATGTAAAAGCTAAGTCTTTAGTCTACTTATTGAGCACAAGAATAACCTGTACACAATTCTCATTCAAAAGTCAAGTATGTTTGTCTTCATCTCATAACAAAATGTAAATATTGACTTTCAGGTTTATCTATGAATTATTGCAGAAATAATATGTATATCTGCTTCCTTTCTTCTTCTGGAGTCCACTTCCCACAAGTGATAAAATGGATGATACTCACAAGTTGTAAAAGAATAAATACTCTATGTAAAACATGAACCACAAGTCCACAACTTGCATGTAAATAACACCCTATAAAGAAAAAAAATAAAGCAAAGTATTGATGTCTCTCAAAGTCAACGGACACCTCTCTAAGATTCACTATATGAAAGTACTATTGGATTGGGCTTCCTCCTTCAATGTTGGCCCAGGTCCATTGGGGATTCTAAAATTCTAAACATAATCCATCATTATAAATACATTAGTTAAGGGTGGAGACAGGTACTCCTCATTGTTTTGAAGAGACTTTGAGAGTTCAAAAATGTCTGAAAAAGAGCTTTCGTTTGAGAGTCTCAAGTGACATTCTTGAGTGCTTATTTGAGCTAGCCTTCGCGCTTTGCATTTGAGAGATCTCTAGAGAGAGTTTGAGTGAAACACTCTAGGGAGTTTGTTTATTACCCTGCAATCTTAAGCTTACCCTGCACCAATACGAGCAATCTCACCTGCAAGATCAAAGGTGTGTTATCAATGATATTCAAGAAATTGCAAAGGAAGAAGAAAGTTTTGTTTTCAATGAATGAAAAATAATAGTACTACTTAGAACAATAATAAGGTGCAAGATAAACATTTACAACGTCAACGATCTTAAGTAATATTTTATTACTTTTGAAAATGTCTTTACAGAATAACATATCCTATTTTGAAAAGACATTTATGGAAAGGACTATGGTTCCAAGGGGTGTATTCCTTTCATGGAAAATGATATAATGAGTAATTAAGATGTAAAAAGGGTGTATGAGGTATACTTAACAGAAATGGAGATGAAAATAGCAAGTGTCTTTCCCGTATCATGGGTCAACCAAAATATTAAACAAAGCCTCTTATTATTTACACCTCCGTGTTTCCTAAGGGAAGCCCTTTCTATCCATTATACCATTTTTCTTAAAAGAAGTACACCCCTTTTGCTTTCTAGAAATATATTTCTGAAATTACATATACCTATTCCAGAAATTTATCTCTAAAATTATGATTCATAATTCTAAAGATATACTTCCAAAATATGTATATATTTTTCAATAAAATATCACTTAAGAATTAAGATGATTGACGATAAATTAAAAAAAAAGATAATAAACTTTTATCTTATACTAATATTTTTTAGTCTTCTTTTTATTCTATCATTAGTGCTTTTTAAATACTATCTAAATTCTTATTTTCATGTTATCTTTTCTATCATTTAAATCCTAATTTTAAATTAGGTCACGAATGGTATTCGATTTCTTTTAACAGCAAAAAAGCATTCGAATATCGTGAAGTATTGTGTTTCAAGGTATACTCATTATTATATATTCCTTATATAATAGTGCGTTTTTATCATCATTATACAATATTTTATGATTTCCTTCATGTAGTATTGTGTTTCAAGGTATACTCATTACTATATATATATTTTAGTTGAATGTGTAAGAATTTGATGTTCCAACGTATTTTTGTGAATATCGTGTAAACTCTAAGTAAAAGGTTTCTTTTTTATAAAGAAAATGGGATGCATGCTAGCATGAGAGAGCTGATTATGTTTCCCACGGTGAGAAAGTAACCCTAGCCGTTATATTTGTTTTGTTTTTTAATCGGTGGTCGATATTTTTTCTATTTATTCTACTTTTATTTTTCTTTCTCTTTTCTGTTTTATCCACTTATTCCTTTGATCTGATGAGATGTCACAAACACCGTTACATCCACCTCTCGTCAGAATCAAACTAACATTGCGTAATTGTTATCAGAGGCATGGTGTGATTTTGCTGCTATCACGAACGTCGATGCAGTCGTTCTTCTTCCCTCTCTCTTCATCTGGTACCGTTGTTATGCCTATGCTTACTATTTCAATTCGACATTTTAATCTCCGATCGACATTTCAGATCTTATGCACAATGATGAATTCAACCTCAACGGTGTCGTTTGGAAGAGGTTGTTGGTGGAAACAATGATTCCAACAATGAAGGTGGTGCGGTGGTGGAGCGATTCCAGTGGTAGTACCTAGGAATAATTGCATTGTTTGAGGAGAAACAAGTCATAGACGAGTTGGATTGAGTTTTGTATGTTTTTCAATCAAATCCAATTAAATTTAATTAATTCAGGTTGGGTTGGATTTATCTTTTTTTTTTTTTTTTTTTTTTTTAATTTTTGACAACTTAATCTAATCCAATCAAATTTTAATTGGATAGGATTGAACCACTAAAAACTAACCACCTTTTTAAGTTTTGAAAAAAATTTAAGAAAACCCTCAAACTCAAAAAAGTAAGGGATAATTTTAAAAATCAATGTTAATAGAATATTGTACTAATATGATAAAAAGAAAATGATAAACCATAAATATATTTTTTACAACTCAAAATATAACATTGTTTTTTTAAAAAAGATAAGTCAATCAACTCCATTTATTTGTTCCTTTGGTTCATACCTCCTTCAATTATGGTTTTACAATTATGGCGACGATGAGGAACAATTAAGATGATGTCTAGGGTTTTAGGGAAAAACTCTATTTCAGCTTACAGAATGAGTGACTTTAGAATTTAGAGTTTTCTAGTAATCTTTTGCAAATTTTGGACCCACGACTCATTCCAACAAATGAAAGCATCATTAGTAGGAAGCGATTGGAATCTTAATCCAAATGTTGAGAAGTGCTTAGTTTCACTATTTAGTATTGAACTTGCTTGTTCTATGGAATCACCAAAGGAAAAAATGAATGTGGTTGATGTCTCCGGGGAAACCTCCTTATTGCAATGGTTTTATAGTCCATTTCTGCCTGGTTCCTTCCCACAGGATGTATGTTAAGTGAATTTTATCAACATGTAGGAATTTAATGCACCGGCGTATTTTGTGAATATTGTGAAAACTCAAATTAAAAGGTTTATCAAAATGGTCTGTGTCTAGTTTTGGGATTTTGTTTTTGGGCCTACAAGGGTGCCTTGATGACCGTCTAGTCATTTTAGTACGGTTTCAGTTTCCTTAGCTGATTAACATTTGATTTCTCGTATTACTATCTGAATACGGTTGATATGATTTAAAGATTTGAAAATTTTCCTCTTTACTAAAAGATGCATCCAAGAGTTGAATTCATGCAAGATATTTCCTGTATCTGTTTGTTTGTGAGGAAAGGTTGGAAGAGTTTATACTGTTGTATTATGCTGTCCTACCTTTTTTTTTTTTTATGTTTTTGAAATTATATGGCACTGAATTTTCACGTCTTATATTAACAAAGAGCTATGCTATATGTGTTTCCCAGGGCAATATTCTATTATATGTTAATGTATAACACAAAAAGAGCAATATTCTATTAACTTTTTGAGGTTTCCCTTTAACTTATAATTTGTTGAATGCAAATGTTTTATCGAATAACTCTTGACAAAGCTACTCCTTTCAGTATTGTACATGTATATCTTGATTAATTTAACCATGAATACTTTGATATGAACTTAATTTTCATGGCCACTAAATTTGTGATAAACCAGACATTTGTAATTATATACTTTTATAGATAACATAATTAATATAATTAAAACTATTTCTATTATTAAATAAAAAAATACAGAAATAATTTTCAAAGAAAATACCCTTTTAATATTTTTTCTTCCTCTCATGTCAAATGTAACATCCTAACTAATTTTCTTCATTTATTGAATTACTTATTTGTTTACTTATTTTGTATTTTATTATTTCATCCTTTTGTCTTTCAACGAAAAATAGAAATTTAAGTAAAAACAAAAAAATTTTAAACTCACAAGAAACTAGATATATACATACATCATATCATCATTTCTACATTTTAATATCATAGTACTTCAAATATTTTTACAAGATTTACAACATAGTCTCTGGTACTATGCTCTTTACTAAGTACGGGGTCCGTGACCAGATTCGGATACATAGGAGTAAATTGAAAGAACGGATTGGATGGACTATCATCTTTGTTAAACACAGAGATTTGAAAATGAGTGCCGAAGTAATATGAGCACACAGATCAGACTGCATAACAGTCTTTGTCCACATACCATGCAATCTCCAGTGTGTCAATAATAGTATGATTGAAGCCATCTAAAATAAAATATTAAATAAATCTAGTGAGAAATAAATTTCCCCGTAGGCAAATCTAAACCACCAAAAGCGATAATAGGTTAGTAAATAATTCAACATATTATTTAATCCTTCCAACACGTTAGTAAGTTAGTGTTGCGGAATTCGTATATTGGGCCACAAATTAAATGAGCCCAAGAAGATTAGTTATTTGTGGAGAGATTAAGGCTCTAAATATACAACAAATCTGGGACAAATCTGGGAGATTATTTTATCAAACAAATAATTAAGATATATTATTTATCTTGTGCAGATTATGACCAAGAATTGACAAAGCTTCCTCAATTAGCCACAGGTCAGTGAAAGCATAAATAGCCCATTACCAAAGGTGAAAGGTACACACATATTCTGACTCTCTCTTTTCCTTTCGCACAAGCACACACTGCACACCCCTTGTGTTGTGTTGTTTTGTTGTGATCCTCATCTTCCTCTGGGTGCTTCAAACTTCATACGCATTCAGAGAGAGAGAGAGTACTGATCCCATATTGAGACCCAGTTTTCATAACTGGACATCCGTTTTTCTGGAACGGAACAGTTAGTAAATAAATCAACATATTATATAATTCATCCAATACGTTAGTAAGTTATATAATCCATCAACCACACAAATAATTCAAGAATACATAAAATGCTTCAATGATTGTATGAATGTATGAAATGAAAATGGTCACAGGTGCACATGGCCTCTACATATGTTCATTATGTAGGAATGTTGCGGCTGTCTTACGCTAATCATGCATGAATTTCCATGTATTAACACCTGATCTCTTGAATATCATAGACCCAGTCTCCAATCATTTGAAACTCGGGTCAATCTCATAAAAATTATAGGTCGGGTCTCAGAATTTGAAACACGGATCAATCTCATTTATTTCTTTCATCAAAATCCATACCAGAAAAATTATTGATATTTTTTCATAGCCGTAAAATGGTTAACATTTCATACCTTATCCTTGTAAGGTTATTCAGTCAAAGTCGAATTTAGGGTTTAGGGTTTTTATATTTCTATACATACATATCCATATTTATGTATTTATATATCTTTATATATATATATATATATATATATATATATATATATATATGTACGTGAAGGAAAACCGGAAGGACAGAGAAGTTGTGCGTTGTGATAAGGTGCCGATATATAGAATGCAGCAGTGCAGGGTACGGAACGGTCATGCATGCATGGTTTATGGCCGGTCTTGGCACTATAGCCATACTAATATGGCCGAGCTGGATGGGGGTCATCCGAATGACTATAGTGTCGGGTAGTATATATATGGGTAAGCAGATTCGTGTTAAGGTTCGAGGTGCAAAATCACCGAGCTGTGTATATATATAAAATAGGGGAGCATGATTCCGGCTAAGCAAGGGAAGTCCGGTCGTGCCGGGATGCAAAGGAAGCCTAAGAGATCTGTGAGGGAGGAGGAACCTGCGGAGTAGACGTACCCAGGGTGGGTAGGTGGTAAGAAAATCATCCCTACTGCAGAGTTGTGGTTCAAGCCGGGGTTGCTTAAGTGCCAGTTAAGGCCGGCTGTATGGCCGGTTTCAATGGTTGCCGAGATGGGTGTGCCTAGTTTGTATGACCGAGGTAAATATATATATATATAAGGAAGAAGCTTGGTTTTGATAATTCAAAGGTGTCGGGTCTGCTATATTTTCGTGGAAAAATAAGGCATAGCTTGCATGGCTGCCGGGACCTATGTAATACTATGTGCCGAGGTGATTAGGGCCGGTCTTACAGAGGTGTTGTTTGATGCCGGGGTGGGGATGCGGTATAGCCATGTGCCTGGTTTCCGAGATGTTTGAGGCTGTGGTATAGTCGGTCTCGGCATTGCCGAGGTGATTACATGGGTGCCGAGTATAGGATGACTGGACATGCATGTATGGGTTATGGGTACAGTTAGGCTGTATGGTACGTGAATGAATGTGAGCTAAGTATCTCCGGTGGTGCGGAGGTGCCGGGGTATCTGTAAGGGATTATAAGCCCGGCAGTGCATTGATGCCGAGTCATTGTTTTGGAATTTTCCGGGGTAAATATAACCGGCCAGTTCTATCCTAGGTAGCTGGAAATATGTCCTTGGAGTGGTATGTAACTCCTACTATAGTTTTTCAGAGTTGGTCGTGATATGCTGGTTCATAGAGGAAATAATATATGTGGTGACCGGAATGGTAATAAGCTGGTACCTGGTATTTGGATTTGGTAGGATCCTCGGGGTGGTTTATAACTAAGTCTGGATGGACCAGGAACTGTAAACCGAGAAAGCAAAGTCTGAAATAGTGTTATTTGCTTATATATTTATATATTTCTAAATAGCTAAACGGTTGTCTTCCGGCCATGCAGTTTTAATACTCACGTAATATGCCTTTCACTTTTAGTTCCACAAATTATTTTTAACAGCGTATATAAACAAAAAGAAAAATTAACATATATTCAACATTCTTAATTATTTATATATATATATATATTAGGTCCTGTATATTAAAAAAAATCATAGTATTTCATGTATAAATTTATTATGGTAAAACTTAAATTTTTAACTAAAGGTTAAATATGGCCTAATAAATAAATAGATTAAACTTAATTATTTTTTAATTTAGAGATTGAAGTCTAGCCTACCTTTGAGAGTTTTGGTGAACTGAGTAGAGAATTGCTTTAAAAAAAAAAACTGTCAAGATAGTTCTAGGATAGGAGGATGTTAAGTAAAATATGTGGGAAGAGTGAAAACTGAAGGTGAGATAAATTTTCTGGATGCAGAGGGGTATTTATAATGATTTTCTTGGTTGGGTTTCAAAGGAATTAATTAAATTATAACTGGTTTATGCTTTAGTTTGGTTACCATGTAACTATTTTTGAGAGATTTTTATCAAAGTTAATCATTACATTATTCCCTTTATTAATGGTTTGTTTAACGTGGAAAGCTAATGAAGCCTACTCTTGTTAACTTATTTCCCCTACTGCCACCTGGAGAGGTTATAAAAATTGTGCAGATATTTTAGACAGCTTGACTTAAAATTTTTTACGTAGCTGCATATTCATGCTTTTGTAGTTTAAAATTTTTCCTTATTCTTTCTTAAATCCTATATTTATAATTATAATCTAAAACAATACGGGGGAATCAGCTTCATTCAATGCCAACATCTCTCTCAGCTACAAGAAGATCAACTGCATATGATTATTATAATTTAATTATATTCTAAAATATCTTTTAAGGTTATTTTATTTATATTCTAAAATATCTTTTTAAGATTATTATAATTTAAATATATACTTGTTACATCAAATATGGGAAGTCATAAGATATAGGGAGTTATTATTGGCTCCAATCCCATTTGCTAATGGTCCCTACAAATGTGAGAAAAGACCTTTTTATCCTTCCCTCTTCTCCTTCTCCTTCTCCTTCTTTTCACCCCACCCAACCCATCACCACCTGCTAAGGCCGTGAGCCACCACCTCGCTGTGAGACTGGCCTCACCATGTCACCACCTCACTGCGCGACCCCCTCACCAACCATATATGAATCGCACAACCCCCTCACCGGCTAGATCTGAATGCGACATCACCAAAATGGCATCATGCGCAGTTCCCAACTTCAGATCCACGAGCGTGCGACCCTTCATCGGCTCGGCCAACACTATGTATCCTCAGCATCATGTCCAAACACCAACGCGGCGCCACAACTCCTTGCCTTGGTTCACGCACCCAACCATCATCATATATCTCCTCGTAGGGGAAGAAGAAGAGGGAAACAGGCAATAAAAATGCAATTCTGTTTTTGCTCGAAGAAAAAAACAACGAAATCGTGATTTCATAATTTTTTTTTTTTGCACCCCTTTTGAAAAACAACAAAAACACATGTCCATTGTATACCTATATAACAGACTCATATTTCCGTTGTTTATTTTTATTTGCACCAAAAACAAGAATCGTATTTCATGAAAAGGGTATTTGTGAAAAAAAAAAAAAAAGATATCAGCTTCTTAATAGGGACCAATAATAAATGGAGCTGGGGCCAATGGTAATCCCCTAAGATATGTAATATACTTTGAGCCCACATTCTTTGTCATGCATAAGTGGCTTCTCGGTGTAACAATATCGTTTGAAATTCACATAGCATTATGAAAACAAAAAACGAAAAAGAAAACCCACTTTTCCATGTCCAAATGGAAACGTTTGTCAACTATTAAGTGAGGGTAAAATAAAACAGTACTATTCATGGAAAAATTAATAGACAAGACTTTTATCAAAGGCAACAATTAAGATGATACTTGATATATACATTTCCTTTCTTTGCTTATCCATTCTATTTTTTAAGTAAATAAGGGAGTGTATTTTTTGAAAAATAAATAAAAAAGGAAAGTGGATAAGCAAAGAAGAAGGGTGGATATAGCTCTGCCACTCCTTGGCAAGTAATGACCAAGGCACTACCTAAAAAATAAAATTTGCAGTTATTGAGTGACGGAAATTTTTTTAATAATATATATACTTATATAATTAATTAGGATTAAAAATAAAATTTGACACTACTTAAAAATAAAATTTGATACTACTTAAAATTTGAGATTGACTAAAAAAATTTGCTGGCTCAGTCACTGGATATAGCAACTGCATATTAAAATTTGTCTCTAGTCTTCACTTGGTTGGGACGTATGGAAAATTGATCCAAATAAAATAGACTTATATTAGTTAGGGTGTTGGGACGTATGGAAAATTGATCCAAGTAAAATAGACTTATATTAGTTAGGGTGAAAAGCCTTCACTTTCACTTTAAGGCGTTTGTTTCACAAAATTATCTTACTTTTCTGAAAATATAAAAAAATGAATGTTTATTTTTATGTTTATTAGGAGGTTATCAAAAAATATTTTTGGGTAGTTTTCATTTTTGAATAGTTGTACTCTCATGTCTACAAAATTTTTATTCCCACGATAATGGGGCGCAAAAGTTACATTTCCATGGGATTATGATAAATAATTTCTAATTTCATTCTAACTTTCATTTTTATTTATTTATTATTTTAAAACTTTTAAAATATTCCTAGAAATATTAGAAATTAACCTAACGCATTTATATATATATATATATATATATATATATATATATCAAGAAATAACATTTCCATTTATAATATTTTTAGAGATGTAACTCTCAAAAATATAAAATAATTCCATGAAACAAATAATTCCTCTATTGTATAGTAATTATTAGGGGGTTAACTTAATTAAGTGAATGACTAATAATTTTCCAACTGATATTTCTAACAAAAACTAACATGTGCCAACAAAAAAAAACCTACAACACTCACACATTTAGTCAACCATTGAATCTTTGAATGCAAGTTGTACTTGAAGTCATTAGGTTAAGGGCACATCTATCTAAGTGTCACACGTTGTTACTCCCAAAGAACCAACAACAATTAACATAAGTGGTAGTGATTTGTGTTCCTTAATCAAGTGGTATAGGATTTGAATCCTGGTTGATCATTGGGTATGAAATAAATCGTATTGGAATGGAAATACCTACTTTGTGTGTGCTCACGGTCTCCAATGAAGATTAGTCACCACTTCCCAACGGGGACTACTTCCTATAGGGTGTTCACAGTGCAGTTTGGTTCAATTTTTAGATAAAAAGTCATCTTATCTAAACATAAAATAAAAATGTGGTTCAGTTTGGTTCGATTTAAATATAAGATCAAATTCGAACCAAACCAAATCAATCTTTTGCGGTTTGATTCAGTTCTATTTGATGATTTTTTTATTTTTAATCTATTAGCATAATTAAATCTATCAACGAAACTTACATAATTATTATATCCACTATATTATTTTTAAAATAAATTAAATTTTAATTAAATTTTGTTTAATATATTTTAGTTAAAATTATTATTTTCACTTATATTTAGCATTAATATAAAACAATATTACCATCTCTTTTTATAACTTAATAGTAAGTTATGCATTACTGAATATTTAACACTATTTTTAACAATATTAATACATCTTTTTTAGCATACAAACTTAAGATATATATCTTGATTATAAAGCAAAAAAAATTAATAAATTATTCATACTTATTATTAATCATTACAATAAAAATTAATGTAATCATAATATGTGATTTGTTTGATTTGGTTTGATTTTTATAATAAGTCCAAAAGCCAAATCAAATTTTAAAAAATATTCAAATTTTAAGATTTTTGTTTTTATAGTTTTTAATTTAATTGATTTTTGATTTTTTTGGATCAATTTTAAATATTCTTATTTCATACTATTATCGTAATATTATAGAAGGAAAAAAAAGTCTATGGCTTTTATTAGTCTCAATACTCCACAACATTGCTTTTAATCAAGTCTCCCAAGGAATTTCTTAGTAATAATACTAGTCAGTGTTCTCAATGGACCAATTCCGGGATTAGCGGCTACTGAATTTCCATTCATTGATCCAGCTCAATCTACTTTGTTTCATTGTTGCCCTTTTTTCTTCTCTTCAAATGTAAGTACACACTCTAATTTTTTTTTTATATGTATAAATCGAAACAAATATCAGAGTTTTACAATATTTTATACATGTTATTCAATCAAGTGAATTAGATTTCTTTCTTACACTCTAAATATTTGTGATATTAAATATTTTCTCTAAATATAAAACTAATAAAAGTATATGAAATAAACCTTAGTTTGATCACAGTAACTTGATTAAATGACTGTTTTTATATTAATTATTTGTAGGATTTATTATTTGATATAATAAAATTTTAAAACGCCAACTTAATATAGGAAAATAAGTAAATAAGTAAGTTAGTATTTTTAGGCGAATTGTATTTTATTAAATGTACAATAACTTAAATAACAACTTATAATAATAATAAATTCATAATAATAATCACACCTCTATTCATCTAATCTTACTGTGAATTTTTTAACAGGTCATCCCTCTCCTGAAAGTGTAGCATTTTTTTATAGAAAGATTATTTTTTAACATCTTAAAATTAATTAACACAAATAATTTATAATCCGAACCTTATTCCTGGAAAAAATGACATAACCTAATTTTATGAGAACGAAAAATAGATAAATTTTTTATAAGAACAAAATTGAAATTTGCCAATTTTACAAAGATAAAAAATATATTTTTACCTATAACATATTAAAAAGTGATTTCAAAATTGAGACGCATATCACATCAAATTACAAAATGATCATTTGTTACTTTTGCTACTATTTTTCATTTAAAATTTTGAACATTTTAACCCTTTAAAAAAAATTAAATTTTGGATTTCGTGTTTAGTAACTTTCCCGATAATTGTTTTAGTATATATTTTTACATTTATCAATAATATAACTTAGGAGGAAATTAAAAATATTTTAAAAATAAAATAATACTTTTATAATTATTATTAAACTAATTATTAGCACAATTCCAGTGCTATCAACACAGAGCTCAATTTCTATAACAAAAAAAATAAATATAGAGCTTAATATTTCTTTTGGTAGAGTGAAATTTAGGGGAAGGGGATGATGCTCATTCGAAACAAGGAAAAACCTTAAAGACTCAAAAAGTTCTTACAATAAAATGGAAAGGGATAAAGCCTAGAATTTTTTTTTTTTATTTTTTTAGAGGAGGCTTAATTCTATGTCGTGACCTGTTACTGTAAAATAATACCATACCATATATTACAATACCAATAACTAAAGTCATTTTATTACAAATTTATCATTATTGTAACAAAAACAAAAAAAAAAACATCAAATCCATTAGCATTTAAATTCAATAAAAAGTTATATAACTCCTACCGTTTTTTTGCTGAATTATATAACTCCTAGCGTAAACATTATACAAAACTTCAGTTATGCATACCAATCTTTTTTTATTATTTAATATAATTTTTGCTTCTATAATGATTAATTGCAAACCGTCGTATAGTTTTCGTTGGAGTAAAATTGAGTTTGATC
Source organism: Glycine tomentella (assembly GCA_007407185.1). Lineage (NCBI taxonomy): Eukaryota > Viridiplantae > Streptophyta > Magnoliopsida > Fabales > Fabaceae > Glycine > Glycine tomentella. The sequence goes on along the minus strand of PYAF01004812.1, from coordinate 759,196 downwards.
TCCTTAAGCAAGTTATGGATTTGACCATTGTGAATAAAATAATATAATTAGAAAAAAATACATTAAAGGTAACCAACGAGTTAATTGGACAAAAACTAGTAATTAATAAAGTTAGTAGATATTCCGTTTCAATATTATAGTGGGAAAAAAATGATAAATTGCATATTAAAATTCTTTTGTATCAAATTTTCTTTTAATTATATTTGATATTAATGATATATTAGTTAAATTCTTATCAAACCTTTATTACATGTAAAAGTTATCATTTTATATCATACAATTTTGCGTATAATTTTCTCTTGATTAATTAAACAAATGATACATAGAAAATAGATAAAAAAATACATATTTAAAAAGGTAAAATATATTTCTAATCCTTATATTTTCATTAAAATTTGATATTAGTTTCCGAACTTCTACTTTGATCTATGTAATCCCTAACTCTTAAAAAATAATGGTTTTCGTCCCTCATGATGAAAATCATTTGTGATAAGCTAGAAAAACAATTACTTTTCCAAAATTCAGGAACTAAATTGTTATAATATAAGAACTAATACCAATTTTTACTAAGTCTACAAGGACTAATAACATATATCACCCTTATTAAAATATATTTAACTAAAGCTGTTTTGGGGCTGATTCTTAGCGTGAATAAAAAGTCTCTCGTTATGCTAACTTTATAAATTTCTCCAAAATTGGGTCCCAATTTATTGGATTTAATTTTTTGCCGTATGATGCAATTGCCTGTTGGTTATTGACTTGACCTTTTACTTGCATTATTGGTTATTGACTTGACCTGAACAACGTACATTTCTCTGATTCCATCTAATTTACCAGACTCTACGTAAGGGGGTATCTAAGAATAGAAATACCACCATCTAGCAGATTCCAATTCCTCATCAAAATGAAGCATTTTTATCTCAAACATGTTCTTTTTGTTTACGTCCACTTGTTCTTTTTGTTTACACTAAACATATTATGGTTTAGCCCAAACATGTCTGCCTTTGCAGCAAGAAATGAGGTTGATCATTTGACATTGCTTAAATTCAGAGAATCCATATCCAGTGACCCATATGGAATATTGCTCTCTTGGAATACTTCTACTCACTTCTGTAACTGGCATGGAATCACATGCAACCCCATGCTTCAAAGAGTTACAAAGATCAACTTGCGAGGATACAACTTGAAGGGATCCATATCTCCTCATGTAGGCAATCTCTCTTATATCAAAAGCTTCAACCTTGCAAATAACAGCTTCTACGGGAACATCCCACAAGAATTGGGACGATTGTCACAACTGCAGAATCTCTCTATCGGAAATAACTCATTGGTAGGAGAAATTCCTACAAACTTGACAGGTTGTGCTCAACTCAAAATCTTACACTTAAATGGAAACAATTTGATTGGCAATATACCAATCCAAATTTGCTCACTTCAGAACCTTCAATATTTGTTGGTTGCTAGAAACCAGTTAACAGGAGGAATCTCATCATGTATAGGGAATCTTTCATCCCTAACTTACCTCCAGGTGGGAGGTAACAACTTAGTGGGAGATATTCCACAAGAAATATGCCACCTAAGCTTGACAACCATAGTAATTGGTCCTAACAGATTGTCTGGTACATTTCCTTCTTGTCTTTATAATATGTCATCTCTTACTGCAATCTCAGCTACAATAAATCAATTTAATGGTTCTCTTCCGCCCAACATGTTCCACACCCTCCCCAATCTCCAAGAAGTTGGATTTGGTGGCAATCAATTCTCAGGTCCAATCCCAACTTCCATCGCAAATGCATCTATCCTTACAATATTTGATATCAGTTTAAACCATTTCTCAGGACAAGTTTCAAGTATAGGGAAGGTACAAGATCTTTTTTTGCTAAATTTGTCTGAGAACAATCTAGGTGACAATTCAACTAATGATTTGGACTTTTTAAAATCATTAACAAACTGTAGTAAGTTGAATGTGTTATCTATATCTTACAATAATTTTGGAGGTCATTTGCCAAATTCATTGGGCAATTTATCCACCCAACTCAATTTACTATATCTTGGGGGTAATCAAATATCAGGAGAAATTCCTGCCGAATCAGGAAATTTAATTAACTTAACTCTCTTGACAATGGAAAATAATTACTTTGAAGGGTTTGTTCCTAGTGCTTTTGGGAAATTTCAGAAGATGCAAGTGCTAGAACTTGGTGGAAACAATCTTTCAGGAGATATTCCAGCCTTCATAGGCAACCTCAGTCAATTGTTTCATTTGGGTATAGGAGAAAACATGTTAGAAGGGATTATTCCTCGAAGTATAGAAAATTGCCAGATGTTACAATACTTGAAACTTTCACAAAACAGCCTTAGAGGAACCATACCCTTAGAGATTTTTAATCTTTCATCTCTAACAAACTTGAATTTGTCTCAAAACTCATTGAGTGGTAGTATACCAGAAGAAGTGGGCAGGCTAAAACATATCTCTAGCCTAGATGTGTCTGGCAATCATTTGTCTGGTGATATTCCTGGAATGATTGGAGAATGCCTAATGCTGGAGTACCTTTATTTAGGGGAGAATTCCTTCCAGGGATTTATACCAACCTCTTTAGCTTCATTAAAAGGTCTAAGAAAATTAGACCTGTCACAAAATCGCTTGTCTGGAACTATTCCTAATGTTTTGCAAAATATTTCTACTTTGGAATACTTGAATGTATCTTTCAACATGTTGAATGGTGAGGTACCAACAGAAGGTGTCTTTCAAAATGCAAGTGAGTTAGTGGTGATGGGAAATAGTAAACTTTGTGGAGGTATTCCAGAACTGCATCTACCACTATGCCTTGTCAAAGGTAACAAACTTGTAGAACACAACAAGTTCAGGTTGATAGTAGTGATAGTTAGTGTACTTGCTTTCCTTCTCATTCTGTCAATTATTCTAACTACCTATTGCATGAGGAAAAGGAGTAAGAAACCATCTTTGGATTCACCAATAATTGACCAACTGGCTAAAGTTTCATACCAAAGTCTACACAACGGAACTGATGGGTTCTCAACTACAAACTTGATAGGGTCTGGAAATTTTAGCTTTGTCTACAAAGGAACTCTTGAGTCAGAAGACAAAGTTGTTGCCATAAAGGTCCTAAACCTTCAAAGAAAAGGAGCTCACAAGAGTTTCATAGCTGAATGCAATGCTCTTAAAAAAATTAAACATCGAAATCTTGTTCAGATTTTGACATGTTGTTCCAGCACAGATTACAAAGGTCAAGAATTTAAAGCTCTAATTTTTGAGTACATGAAAAATGGAAGCTTAGAGCAATGGCTGCATCCTATGACACTAAGTGCGGAGCATCCAAGAACATTGAACCTTGATCGAAGATTAAATATCATGATTGATGTTTCTTCTGCATTACATTATCTTCATCATGAATGTGAGCAATCAATCATTCATTGTGATTTAAAACCAAGCAATGTCCTTCTTGATGATGACATGACTGCTCATGTGAGTGATTTTGGCATAGCAAGAATTCTCTCAACCATCAATGGATCCACTTCTAAGCAAACAAGTACACTTGGATTAAAGGGGACTGTTGGCTATGCTCCTCCAGGTATGTTCTCATTTTTTCTATGTCAACTTGTTATTTATTAGTATTGTATATCATTGTATTGACAATTTTTTATATATATTGTAGAGTATGGAATGGGTTCTGATGTGTCAACTTATGGCGATGTGTATAGCTTTGGGATTCTTATGTTGGAAATGCTTACTGGAAGAAGACCCACTGATGAAATGTTTGAAGATGGTCAAAATCTTCGTAACTTTGTTGAAATTTCATTTCCTGATAACATTTTGCAGATTTTGGACGCACGACTTGTTCCAATAGATGAAACAACATTGGAAGGAAACAATTGGATTCTTAATGCAAACATGGAGAAGTGCTTAGTTTCACTTTTTAGGATTGGACTTGCTTGTTCTTTGGACTCACCAAAAGAAAGAATGGATGTGGTTGAAATCACCAGGGAGCTTAATCAAATCAGAAAGGACTTTTTTGTTGGTGAGTGAATGAGGATCTAGTTAATTCTCCGCGTATAACTATAGGACAAAAGAGTTTTATGTTTCAAAATCTAATTCCATATATAATTTATTTCCTTTGTCCTCAGTTCTTTTATGAATTATTTCACAAGTATATCAAGTTTTCATCTTCAAATATAATAATATAGTAAAATTGAGGATTTTACATGCTGTGTATTTAGATTTTCATTACAAAGTAACGAGTGTTTAGGTCAACGTAAAAAAAAAAAAAAAAAAAATTCATTTCACAATTTTTCGCAAGACATGTACAAAAGTCTTTTAACAGATTTAATTACACACCCTTATTTACTTGAACTAAAAATCTAATACAAGTCTTGAATTTCAGGTGTTGACACTTGAGAAGAATTACAACTGAAATCAAATGCCAGTCATTTGAAAACAGGTGTATGCAGTATGATGTGTTTGCCAATAAAGTGAAATTGGGTGCAAAATTGTCTACTAATTTGCCCCAGTTTTCTAGCCATCTAAATAAATCAATCCATCCTTCGTGTAACATATATCAAATGCGTAACATATGTTATACTCCATCCAAGTAGTATACTTATTGTGCTTCCATGTTTTTAGTTCCTAAATGACTTTTGATTTTCCAAGATTCTTTTTCTGCAAAAACATCATAATGCTCTCAAACTATGATTCATATGCACCCCACCAATTTGTTTATTTTTCTTGAGTTCGAGGGAGTTCATAAACTTGTCTTTAATAGTAAGTGCAGAAATAACTAGATGTGATTTTTTTTCTGGCTTTAGTTAACGAGGAATTAAATACATATACATATATATAAAGCCCAAAAAAAGAAAAACTTCTGTGTGAAACATACGCATCAATGATAACATCTAAGCTAGTACTTTTTATTTGCTATTTGTTTGTCCTTGCATTTGTCATGTTTTTTTATTTTTGTAATTGACAGTATTTTTTCTGCTGAATAATTTGAATTTACAGTAAATAGAAAAGCTTACTTTAAAGGATAGAACTAACAGCAACTCAATGCCCCCATTGAAACAATAGTCAAGGCCATTAAACAAATAGGAGTCAAGGTCTACTAGATTAGAAATGACTATAACTAGAAGCAATAAATGTATTTATGCACAATTAAGAAATTAAGTAAATTTTATAAACGGACTAAGTAAATTCCATGGAAATTAATCTAGTTAGTTATAGGGGTTTCTGAATTTTACTATACATGATTATATAGTCAAATTGACTACGTATCCTAAAGCAATCTCATTTAGGCCATATGAGATTGTTTTTCTGGTACATGGCAATATACAATTTTCAAATTATCTATCTACCCATTTGCTGTTAGGATTTGAAGTTAAGAGATTTAAGCATGTCTCTTCCAGAGCTTTATTCAACCGTCAAAAGATTGTGCAGTTCCGGTCATGGTCTGCCTTTCTAGACTGCAAACATAGAAATAGATTTGCTAGCTATTTGTGTTTCTCTGTGCAATAATCTATTGTATGTTAATAGCACAAAAAGAGCTAAAACTTTTAGATGCTTACTCTAACTAACCTATAATTTGTTAACCGGGAAATCCTCTGCTCTGTTGTAAGAGAGCTTATTGCTTTTGTAGCTGCTCAACCTGTAGTTAGTGTAAACAATTGAATCAGAAGAGTTAGCAGAGGTAAGAAGACGAAGAAATCTACGAGGCCAAGGCAGAGAGAGAGAGAGAGAGAGATTTAAAAAACGTTATATTTTTAACACAACTTGTGCATGATTACATTTTCTCAATGTCAACTTGTGCATAAGCTTGGATATCCCTGTGCACTTCTTTGTTGGAGTGGAGGTGCATAATGTTTCAGAGTTGGGCTACGCTATGCACGGCGTAGAACATCCAATTCTTACCACAATTATTCAAAAACTTGGCTCCTTTTGATAGAAATTAAGATGAAATGTCCAATTCAACAAGTCTGCAACAAAGCTAGAGTACTAAAAAAGTGAAATTCAAGATTAAATACCAATAAATACTAAATATTTGTAATATGTATTTCATTTTGTCTTTGTTTGATCTTATAATAAAATGGACTGAACATTTTAGATGGACTATTCATTTATTTGAGTTCTGATACTATTTTTTTAAATCCCATTTTTACTAAAGCAGACATATTTTGTATTTTTGTAATTTTTTTTCCATAAAAATCTTGATTTTTTGGAAATTAGTTTCTGGAACCGTTACAATTCTAACACTTTCAGGATTTAATTCTCGGATGTGTTAAAATTCTAACATTTCCGGAATCTAAATTCTGGAAGCCAATTTCAACATAGCCCTTCAACATGCTGAGGTACATTTGTCGGTTGTAGATTTTCAGCACTACCAATGAACAGGAAGTTCTTAACATCTTAACTTTTAGCCCAATCAGTCACTGTCCTACAAGTGAAGATTGATATTTTACGTTGTCTGTGTTAGATATTGCATGTGCTTATTTCTAAGTTTCTGTTTCTTTAGAAGAATTCTAATTAAGAATTGCATTATGCTAGTATTGAACTAAAAGAAAATGTATGTGTTGCTTGCCACTGGTGCTCAGTAAGGCATCAATGTATGTGCACAAGAATTACTACAGCTCTACGTTGATGTCTGAACTATATTTAATTTCTTTGAAACTGATGTCTGAACTAGTCTATATATGTAAAATAGACAAGACTTTTTATCAAAGGCAATAAATTAAAAATTGATAAGTCTTCACTTGGTAGGGACGTATAAAAAGTAACATACAAAAGTCTTCAATTGATAGACTTGTACTAGTCATGGTGAAAAGTCTTCAATTCACTAAGTCTTCATGATAGGAACATACGAAATTTGTCTAAGTCTTCAATTGGTAGGGACGTATTAAATTTGTCAAGTCTTCACTAAAGTAGACAAGTGCCAACTTTTGTCAATAGAAATAAAATATAATTTGTCAAGACTTGGAAGGAACGTATAAACTGGGGCATGTACCGGGTCTCTGTTTACATTAAATAAGTTTGAATTTAGGTGATTTTGATTTTATAGGAATTAATTTTTAATAAAAATATATTTAAATAAATTAATAAACACTTGATATTTTTTATTTTAAAAATATGTTTGCAATTTTTTTACTATATAATCATAAATTTCAGTTTAGTTAAAGGCATTTTTAGAATATTAAATTTTTGTGTGAAGTCTTGTTTAGAGCATGACATATGAGTTAGTATATTTTTTTAGTTGAGTGACTTATTTATCAAAAAATGCCTTCACATTTTAGATTCATAACTTCTTTATTTATACTTGTTTTTAAGTCATTAAAGTGGAACTTATTCTCCAACGCTCCTCTGACATTTATCACTTGCCTTCAATCTCTAACTTTGATGAACTAGCAGCTTTAGCTTTTGATTTTCAAGAACACTTTTGGAATGAGGATGTGCCTCACCAAGTGGTATCTTATATTCAGTCTGATGTAATCTCTTCTGTTGGCTCGTTGCCTTAGTAAAATTGCATCTGACTTGAACAACAAAAAAAAAACTTTGAACTTGTACTTGCTTGGATTTTAGAGGCGACATGTGTTTACTTTAATTTATAAGAAACAAATAAAATAGAATATTTATGTAAGAGAATAATGAGTTTGAAGTGTCAAATTATTTTGGGACATATAGGTTCAAATCCTCCAATATATCCACTTTCTCACACTCTTACACTATAATTCACTCAAATCATAACACACTATTTAGAGCCATATTCAAAGAAAGATCTAAACTACAAAAAAAAAAAAAAATAATGAAAAATTAATTAAAGGGTTCAACAAGAAAAAGGGTCAAACCTTAAAAAAAGGACAGAAGAGATCAGGAAATGAAGACAAAAATGTTCTTCTTCCCCAGCTTTGAGAGAGATTTATCCCACGAGAAATTTATTGCCACAGGTGAATTAGGATTGCTTAAAGAATCCTCCTGCAATATATCTCCTATTCTAGAGAGTATGCTGAAGGCTAAATTTCCTAGAACTCTGGAGTATACTTCCTACAGAAACAGAAAGAAACCACATTACCACTGAATGTATGCCAAAAATCTCAACTTGAATAATGACAAACTTTTGGCCCTCAACAAATTTGATACTTTTCTATTAAAACTGAATATAATAACATGGACATTTCAGTCCTTTGGGGGTAGGCAGGAATGTAACTGAGGCAGATAAAACCAAAATCAAAAGGATTTAGTGTGTCTTCTCCAGTTAGAATAATTAGTGAAATGCATTACAATAAAACTAACCTTTCCCTATTGAACTTTGGTAATATTCAGAAATGTTTGAGGAAGGTTTAGGTATCTGTATTTAAGAAGCTGTAAAAGTGTTTCTACAATTTTTAACAAAAGATGACCATGAGGATCAAATGGGGGATTTGCCTTTAACTTGTTCTTCAATTCTCTCTTCCCATGAGAATTTAGAATCAGTCTTCTCCAGAGATTAATTTAAGCATGTCTTCTCCAGAGCTTGATTAATTCATTTGTCAAAACCGTGTGCAGTTCCTGTCCAAGGTTTGCCTTTCCAGACTGTAACATAGAAACATATTTACTGATTTAGTAATAATGCAATGCAGATCACAATTTAGTTTATCAAGTGTATCTTTGATTATGATCAATGTAAATTTCTCAAGTCCAGAATGAAAAGTTTGTCATCGTCAGGTTATCAAAAGATGCAATTGTCTTGTCCGAGAACTTAAGCTTATATTAAGTGTCAAAGATTAGATGCCTTAACTACATTAAATCTGCACAGGATAATACATAGTTTCAGTTCCATTCTTATTGAAGATGTTCAACATTACAAGATTATCACCTTTGCAAGTCCATCTTGAATACCCGACGTACCAGTACCACTTTACATTGACATTGATAAAGAAGCCTCTTTCTTGTAGTATCAGAAAGACCACTTTTTGGTACTTGGGATGATTGAAGCCACCATATTTTGCTATGCTTTGCATTTGTGTTCCTACCTTCTGCCTGGCTTCCTCCCTCTGCATACCAAAACTCCATATTCATCATCAAATCTATTGCCTCCTGTCAGCCAAAACTGATGTAGTAGCCTTGTAAGTCAGTTGAGACTTGAAACAAAGTTCCAAACATTGATGAGAATAAAGAGACCACAATGACATACAATAAGCATAGAGTGTTGATCAAAGATTAAATGTTATGTGAGGAGCGACACTAACTGCAGAGCTCATGAGGACATTGAGCCTTGATCAAAGATTAAATGCTGCATCTTCATGACTGCATTACGCTATCTTCATAATGAGTGTGAGCAATCGATCATTCATATTGATTGAAAGCCAACAATGTCCTTCTCAATGATGACACGACTTCTCACATGAGTGATTTTGCTATCGCAACACTTTAGGTCTCAACCATTAACGTTACCACTTACCACTTATAAGCAAATGAGTACAATTGGAATAAAGGGGAAAGCTGGGATCAAAATACCACGGCTATTTCAGGAACTGATGTATTTTGCATTATGGTGTATTGCTTAACTATTTTACTTCGAGTTATCTGCTCATATGAATGCGTCAATTCATCCTTCATGTAACATTTATCATATACTTTGTTGTAATACTTCATCTAAGTACTGGACTTGTTGTACTTCCTTTACTCTTAGTTCCCTTGATTTTCCAAATTTTAATGCAGAGCATCAAAATGCTTGTAAATCCATAATCACAGTACCGAATTTTTATTTTAATGTATTGGGGATCCATAAACTTGTCTTTAATATTAAGGGGCTAAATAGCAGGGAATAACTTTGGTTTCTGAGACATGAAATTCATAATTAAAGTTCAAAAATAAAAATCTTTCATATGAAATATTCAAATTAGTAAGTATTATTGGTTGACATATGGTTATATTTAACCAAACAAACATTATTGACAAACTAAGGATAAAGATAAACAATGTTTATCGGAATACTTCCTAATAAAATAACTAACATATAGAACCATATAGAAGATGTAAACTACACATGATCTTACTGAGCTTATGTTATTTATGTCCGTTTCACTGCATCAATGGCTTTATGCTGGTTTCCTACTTCCTAGTATGCCAGAAGGTTTCGGTATCCTTATATATTAAGTGCAATACCCGTATGTGGAAGATGACCTATTACGAGTTGAAGTAATCCAAAACCATCTAAATGAGTAATTTATTCAAGCAACTTTCACAATATAATGGGTGCAAGGGAATGGCTTGACTGGCTCTCCATTTATTCAAAGTTTACTTAATGCTTCCTGTAAGTGTCTTCTAGTTGTTGCTAAAGTCTGTATTTTTTACTGGTAAATGTCTAACTAGCTTCCAACATGAGTATGATTTATTTCAGAAAAACAACATCAAGAATTTGGAAAAAGGCATATAGAGATTATACAATTAGTTTGAAAACAATATGAACACACACTATAATTAAGAGGGGGTAAATTGGTTTAAACTTGATCTTTTAAAAATCTTTTAGAAATCAGAGTAACAAGATCGTATCACAATTGAACCAATAATGCTTCAATCAATCAAACCACACAGTTCAAGAAAACAATTGCTAAAACATTTACTAGTTGAGTAATAAAGAATTCACCAAGAATCATATATTGAGATAACAAGAAGAGATTAAAAAAAGTAATCAACACAAGAATATATACTAGTTCACCTATCAACAAGAGAAGCTACATCCAGTTTCTTCTAACCAAAACTTAATTAGAGTTCCACTATTCACAAATTCAATTCTTACAAGTTTACAACAATCACCCTCAATCAACCCTAGATTAAGTACAGAAATCTAAAACCCTTTTAGACTCCTAGTGATCAAGACATAGAGAACTCTTCTTTACTCTTCTCTCTAGAGAAACCCACACTAGAAAAGCTTTAAGAAACTTTTGTAATAGTTACAAACAACCAAAAATTCTAAAAAGAATTTACAAGCAAAATTAATGGAGAGAGACAACCTGATGATCCAATGAATATGAATGAATATGATTTACCAATCAGAGTTGAAATGAAAAACAAATTTCAGAACTTTCTCTCCAAATGCTTCTTTGATATCTTGCCCAAGTAGAAATCTTTCAATACACCACAAAGATTAGAATTTGTGGGACAAGACCTTTAGAACTCAGTATTTTTCTTACTTCAGAAGGCTTCTGAAAACTATTAAAATTCGCGGTGTAATGTTCTTAGTTTCTTAAAAGAGCCAATAACTATTTATAATAAACTGTTGTAACTGAATGTAATCGATTAATTCCTTAATGTAATCGATTAAGTCTACCAATTTAATCAATTAATAACAAATTCAATCGATTAAAATGTTCTTGAGCTTTTTGGAAAAGATATATGAATGAAAGTAATCGATTAAATCACTATGTAATCGATTAAGTCAGAAAGTCATGTTTTTCAAAACGTGCCAAATAATCGATTACAACAAATTGTAATCAATTATCACAGAAAAAAATTATATTCCAAAACATGCTAAGTAATCGATTAACACATATTGTAATTGATTATCACAAGAAGACTTCAACTGTGATTAGTGAAGAATAATCGATTACAATTATAATGTAATCGATTAAAGTATTCTTGAAAGCTTAAGTAATATATTATCATTGGCTGGTAATCGATTAAAGCAATACGAATTTGTTTTTCCAAAACAAGCTTTGGACCCTTTAGCTTTTTCAATGTAATCATGAATGCTTTAATATGTCTTTTGTAAAATCATAAATACAAGTCAATAAATGATGTTTATGCAAATGCAAAGGATAATAGGATGAAACTCTTATCCATCTAAGAATTACATATATCTTCAATTGAATGGTTTGTAAAAGCTAAAACTTTTTCTTGATTAAGATCTTCAACAAATTAATCCTCTTTTAAGCTCCTCCTGTTTCTAACAAGATTTTCTAGAAAAGGATTTATTATGGTTCAACATGTATTTTTTGAAACAAGATTTTTAGAGAAGGATTTATTATGGTTCAACATGTATTTTTTCATCAACAGGTTTGTTTAGGTGGCTCCAACCATATGCAACCATTCCAGATTTTTACATGTACAACCTTTTTTCCTTTACATTGATCATATTGTGAAGATTCTGGTTGCTTTTTGTTATATTTCGCCCTTGTAATTCTCAAATTATCATATGCATCATATACGCCACACAATATACATTAATGTTGATGAGTTCAGGATTTATATTTATTTTAAAGTAAATACACTTTTAATCTTCTGTGTTCCCACTTCCTCTCATGTCAAAGTTTGGAACTGATACCAAACGGTGATAAGATATGTAATATGCTTCAAGCCCATTTTCTCTGACACATATAACTAAATAAATAAACATACCTAGCCGTGGTAAAATAGACTAGACTATTATTAAAGGCAATAAATGAAAAATTGTCAAGACTTCTTTAGTAGGAACTTATATAAAGCTGGGCATGTAAAGAGTCATACCAGTCAGGAATTTATATAAAACTCACTTTGCTTTATCCCAAACATGACTTTCTTTGCATCAGGAAATGAGATTGATCACTTGGCACTGCTCAAATTCAAGGAATCCATATCCACTGACCCATATGGAATCTTCCTCTCTTGGAATGCTTCTAATCACTATTGTAATTAGCACTTGAGGCCAGTCGGAACAATCTTACGGGACAAATTCCAAGCCTGGGGAAGCTACAATATCTTGATATCCTATATCTGTCGGGGAACAACTTAGGTGACAATCAACTAATGATTTGGATTTTCTAAAATACTTGACAAACTGCATTAAGTTGCAAGTGATATATATATAGCCTACAATAATTTTGGAGGTCATTTGCCAAATTCCTTGGGCGATTTATCCACCCAACTTAGTCAACTATATCTCGGAGGTAATGGTAATAGGAAATCTAATTGGCTTAACTCTATTGACGATGGAAAATAACAGAATTGGTGGGAATATCTCAACAATTTTTGGGAAGTTTCAAAAAATGCAAAAGATAAATTTGGCTGAAAACAAGTCGTCAGGAGGGATTAGAGCCTACATCGGCAACCTTAGTCAATTGTTTCATTTGAAATTAGAAGAAAATGTGTTAGAAGGGAATATTCCTCCAAGTTTAGGAAACTGCCTAAAGTTACAATGCGTAGACCTTTATGATAACAACCTTACAGGAACCATACCCTTAGAGGTTTTTATGCTTTCCTCTCTAACAAACTTGTTGAATTTGCCACAAAACTCATTGAGTGGTAGTATACTGAACAAAGTGGGCAGCTTAAAAAATCTTGATTTACTAGATATGTTTGAGAATCATCTGTCTGGTGAAATTCCTGGAACCATCCGAGAGTGCATAATGTTGGAATTCCTCTATCTGCAAGGGAATTCTTTACAATGAATCATACCATCCTATTTAGCATCACCCAAAGGGCTTTAACATTTAGACCTCTCAGAAAACAACTTGTTTGGATCAATTCCTAATGTTTTGCAAAAAGTTTCAATCTTACAATATTTCAACGTATCTTTTAACAAGTTGGATGGTGATGTGCCAACTGAAGGTGTCTTTGGAAATGCAAGTGGGCTAGTGCTGAATGGAAATAGTAAGCTTTGTGGAGGAATTTCAAAACTGCATCTACCACCATACCCTATCAAAGGTAAGAAACTTGCAGAAGACCAAAAGTTCAGGTTGATAGCAGTGATAGTCAGTGCGGTTGCTTTTCTTCTTATACTATCCTTTATTCTAACTATCTATTGGATGAGAAAAAGAAGTAAGAAACCATCTTCGGAATCACCAATAGTTGACCACCAGTTGGCTCAAGTTTTATACCAAAGCCTACACAATGGCACTGATGGCTTCTCATCTACAAACTTGATAGGGTCTGGAAGTTTCAGCTGTCTACAAAGGAACTCTTGAGTTCGAAGATGAAGATGTTGCCATAAAGGTCTTGAACCTTCAAAAAAAAAAGAGCTCACAAGAGTTTAATTACTGAATGTAATGCACTTAAAAATATTAATCATCGAAATCTGGTTTAGATTTTGACATATTGTTCCAGCTCAGATTAAAAAGGTCAAGAATTTAAAGCTCTAATTTTTTAGTACATGAGAAATGGAAGCTTAGAGCAATGGCTGCGTCCTAGCACACTAAATGCAGAGCAACCGATAACATTGAATCTTGATCAAAGATTAAATATCATGATTGATATTGCTTCTGCAATACATTATCTTCATCATGAATGTGAGCAATCAATCGTTCATTGTGATTTAAAGCCAAGAAATGTCCTTGTTGGTGATGACATGATTGCTCATGTGAGTGATTTTTGCATAGCAAGACTTCTCTCAACCATCAATGGAACCACTTTTAAGCAAACAAGTACAATTGGAATAAAAGGGACTCTTGGCTATGCTCCTCCAGGTATTTCTTAAAGTTTTGAATCATTAGTGTTTCTTTGAATTCTCATTTTTTTTTTGTGTCAACTTGTTATCTATTAGTATCTTGTATCACTATTGATAGTTTTTTGTATTTTTAGAGTATGGAATGGGTTCTGAGGTGTCAACTTTTGGGGACGTGTACAGCTTTGGGATTCTTATGTTGGAAATACTTATCGGAAGAAGACCCACAGATGAAATCTTTGAAGATGGTCAAAATATTCGTAACTTTGTTGCAATTTCATTTCCTAATAATACTTTGCAGATTTTGGATCCACGACTTATTCCAAGTGATGAAGCAACAACGTGGAAAGAAAATCATTGGAATCTTAATCCAAGTGTCGAGATGTGTTTAGTTTCACTTTTTAGAATTGGACTTGCTTGTTCTATGGAATGGCAAAATGAATGATGTCACCACAGAGCTTAATCGAATCAGGGACGCCCTACTACTTTTTTTTTTTTTTTTTTATCGACCAATGTTAATTGTTAAATATTAGTATTTTTATTAGTGGAGGAATTCGAACCCACGACGTCTCCCTCCTTTCTTTCTTTTCCTTCTTTTCCTTTTACCATCCAACCAATTTTATATCTCCGCCCTTTTCCTTTTACCATCCAACCAATTTTATATCTCCGCTCTTCTACCTGTTGGTAAGTTAAATGGGGATCTACTTAAATTCCCCACATATAATTATAGGAAACATAATGATTATTTTTCTAATTAAAAATAGTTTTTCAAAAATTGTTCCACACACACACATATATATATATATATATATATATATATATATAAGTTATTCTTTTGTTCTTATTATTTCACAAGTACATGAAGTACCTTGTCACTAGTTTCGGCTATTACCTGATTTTGTTTATGTAGATATAATTGGTTTTTCTATCATTTTGGTATTTTTTTTTTTTTCAAAATCCCAAAACTACAAACGTAATGAATTCTTGAATTTCAGGTTTTGACATTGGAGAAGAATTAAAGCAGAAATCAAATGCTGCAGTCATTTTGGATACAGATGTATGTGCTATGTAGTATGATGTCTCTTGTCAATAAAGTTAAGTTGGGTGCAAAGTAGTCCACTAATTTGCCTCAGTTTTCTATCCATCTAAATAAATCAATCCATCCTTTGTGTATCATACATTTTGTACTTAAATGGATGTAATACTCCATCCAAATAGTAGACTTATTGTACTTCCGTATTTTTATTTCATATACAAGTGATTTTCCAAATTTTGCTGCAAAAACATCAAAATGCTTTCGAACTACGATGCGTATATCTAGCATGAGTTTGTTTCTTTTTCTTCTGGGTTCGGGGGAATCCACAAACTCTAAAGTAAGAGCATAAATAATTAGCTGAATTTTTTTTAAGTTTAGGAGGCATTAAATGTTAGATAAAAATTTAGAAAACCAAAACAGCAAACATAAATAGTAGTATTTCACATCAAATCATAACACTTACAATGCTTACAACAATCAATTAATACAAAAGAAAAAAATTAATAGAAGAGAGTTTAGAAAAGCTTGGGTTGAAGTGTGCAATGCATTGTCTTTGGAGAGAACGTCCGACTAGGCTGGTAGAAAAATATAATGTGCTACTCTCTTAAAATACGTCAACCCATCAGACTGATTGTAAACACCAATACTCCAAAACACTTTTAAATAGTGATTGAGTTTTTATTAAAGAGAGATATAGGCAAAATATCCACTGTTTGTTTTCTGTATGTGTTGTGCTCAAGGAAAAGATATATATATTAAAGAAAACAATATTTTATATAATTTTGTTGTCAAAAAGAGATTCTCCTAATGGAATTCCTGTCATCCAAGCAGAGGATAATACTTGCTCTATCCTTCCCAAAAGTATTCTTAGTTTCCATTCCTTTCAGTTGCTCACACTTCTCTGATTCTATACGACGTGAGACTGAGATCGACACCCTGAGATGATCAAGATGGATTCAGCAACCAACTGCTTCAATGATTATTCATGCAACATGACAAGAAATTATCACCTTCAACTCCCCATAGAAACAAGTCAAGGCCATAAGAAAATAGGAGTATAGAAATTATTTATGCACAAATAAGAAATTATTTTCGAAGTAATAACAGTAATGTATGATCAGTTAAACCACAATATATGATCAAGGATTGTGTATAGTTAGTTACAGAACCAAGCAAAATTTATGGGAAGGCAAACCTATCAGTTTGCTTCTTTTCTTACTAAGCATGCCATGTAGTAATAACAATAACATTTACAAAAGTGGCCAAATAAAAGCTACTATGGAGAATTTTGAGGAGACACACTTTTACAAGCCTCTCTACTAATGCACCAGACAGTACTCCTGTTTGGTGTAACTATTACAGAACTGGATTTTGTATCAATAGAAGAAAGTTCTAAATCAGAAGTATAGCAGCTAGAATCACAATATTGTCCATCTGCCTTGTTGATCTTATCAAGTAAGGACTGCCTGATATGTGAACCGACCACCCAAGTTTGAGAGAGATTTATCTCAGGAGAGCAATTTATCGCCACAGGTGAATTAGGATTGCTTAAAGAATCCTCCTGCAATATATCTCCTATTCTAGACAGTATGCTGAAGGCTAAATTTCCAAGAACTCTGGAATATGCTTCCAAAATGGAATGTCCAATATCCTACGGAAACGAAAGAAACCACATTACCACTGAATGTATGCCAGAAATATCACTACTTTAATAATGACAGACTTTTATCCCTCGACGAATTGGATTTTTGAGCTTTTTGGGGGTAGGCAGGAGGGTATATGAAGCAGATAAAACCAAAAACAAAGAGATTTAGGGTATCTTTGACCACTTTGATTTCTATTTTTGAAACCTGTTTAATTTTCAAAATACAACTAAATAAGGTTGTTGAAATAATTGGTGGAGGGTGGTTGAAGGCACGGGAAAGAATGTGAAATTGAGAGAGGTTGAACAAGATGAAAACAGAAGATGATGAGAAAACATCCCTAAGCTGTTTCCGTTTTTTATTTTTATTTTTAAAATACTTGTTTTGGAAACAATTTTCAAAACATAATAGATTTTAGACAAGAAATTCATAGCTGGATAGTATGAAATTGTTTTAAAAAACAGTTTTTAAAACCAAAAACTGAAAAGGGAATCAAACAGGCCATTAGTGTGTCTTCTCCAGTCAGAATAATTAGTGAAATGCATTACAATAAAACTCACCTTGCCATATTGAACTTTGGAAGCATCCAGAAATGTTTGAGGAATGTTTGGATATCTGATTTTAATCATCTGCAGTAGTGTTTCTGAACGGTCCAATAATAACTCCAGTTTATCAACCTCTGACATAGGATCCTTCACAAAAGGCGACCATGAGGATCGAACAGGGGATTTGCCACTAAATTGTTCTGCAATTCTCTCTTTCCATGAGAATATAGCAGCTTCCAGTCTATTAACAGTCTCAAGGACAAGATGTTCAGATTTCAAGTTGAGATATTTAAGCATGTCTTCTCCAGAGCTTGATTCAGCCATCAAAACCTTGTGCAATTCCTGTCCAAGGTTTGCCTTTCCAGACTGCAACATAGAAACAGATTTACTGATTTAGTAATGATGCAATGAAGATCACAATTTAATTTATCAAAGTGTACCCTATGATTATGATTTCTGTAAAGTTCTTAAGCTGAGAATGAAAAGTTCCTCATGGTCAAATTTTTATCAAAAGATGCAATTTTCTTGTTCAAGAGCTCAAGCTTATATTGTTTCAACAATTAAATGGCTTAGCTACATTGAAGTTGCTCAGGATAAAATCATAAAATGTACATAGTTTCAATTGAATGAAGTTATTCAACATTACAAAATTATCACCTTTGCAAGTGCATCTTTAATAATAGCTGGCACGGGCATTTCAAGCAACACACTTTCATTGATAGCTTTGGCAGCCTTGAATACTTGCCTTACCACCCTACCCTGATGAAGCAGCCTCTTCCTTTCAGTATCAGAAAGACCAGTTTTTGGTACTTGGGGTGATGGAAGCCACCATCTTTTGCTATGCTGTGAATTTTTGCCCCCCCCTTCTGCCTGGCTTCCTCCCTCTGCATACCAAAACTCCGTATTCATCATCGAATCTAGTGCTTCCTGTCAACCAAAAATGACATTGTAGCCTAGTAAGTCAGTTGAAACAAAGTTACAAATTTTGATGGGAAAAAGAGATCGCAATGTGACATACAATAAGCATAGAGTCCAACTTCTGAAGTGCGGGAAGATTCATGTGGATGTCTCCACGAGCCTTTGGGGTCATTATCTGTTTGAAGAAGATGACTCTCTTATTTTAATGCAATATGATGTTTAAAATAGTCCATCCTTTTATATCAAAGCTCAAATGAAAAATACCTCAAAAATGCCACCATTGGAACTGCTTTGCTTAGCAGGAACTAACTCGACCATATAGTTGGTAGGAGACAATAACCAGTCCATTTCTCTTTGCCATTTTCTCTTCCTTTCTTCAGATAGTGGTTCCAATTTCCACAGCTCACCAAAAACCATCACTACATATGTGATCATTAAGTACTTAGATTCCTTAAAAATAAAACCAAAAGAAAAAAGAGAAATGAATAAGAAATGGTCATTTACTATTGCAAGTGAAATTTTATCATTGTATATAAGTTTTAAAAGAGTAACATAAAAGCATTACAAGTCATTCCTTTCCTGTGATAAACTGCATCACTTACATGTAATTTTTAAAGGAACCAAAACCAGATAGTTGTAATTTTTAAAATGGAGTTAGAGCAGACCTGCTAGGTTTGTGATGGCATTAGACAGTGCCAAAGCTGTACTGAGGCCCTTAGTTCCTCCTGTAACATCTTCACCTAGCAAAAGCTTTGAAAATTTATCCTTCATGGCTTCTATATCTGAATGTTGGATAGCATAAGGCTTCTCTTTGACACAAAAATGTTGAGGACTTTCTGAGAGGTCCCATTCTTCAAGTCCTTTATCATCCCTTTTCATTGTCAAACATTTTGAAGAGAATGATCCAAAAGCATCTTTGCTGGACGAACAACTGGAGTTGTCGTCATCAAATGAATCTGTTATGCATTCATCTCCTCTACTTGTTCTACTCTCATCTTCGTAAGACTGGTTGTTCAACATGCAACTCTCAAGGCCATTATATGTCATAATCCCTGAAACATTCCATTATTATACATTCATAAAACTATGATTTCAAAAGGTGTTATACTTAAATTTAACAATATTACATTTTACATGTAACCAAATAATCATGAGGAAAAAATGAAGTCTGTCTGTCATTTTCAAAATAATGCAAGAATATATTCCCTCTGCCGTTTCACAAATCAGCAATGCAGGCAAACATCCAAAAGTAGCATATGAATAAGAAGCAAATTTACAATTAAAACCCAAATATAAATTGTCACTTTGGTACTGGTACATAACTTCTATTTAGTGATAATATTTTAGTAAACCACGCAATTTTTTTTGAGTTCTTCCATATCTACACACATATAAAAATATAAACTATTTGCTGTTGTTATTCTCAAGTTGCTCCACTCGACACATCTAAAAATGTAATTCATAAATACTCAAATCCTCCAGATTTAAATAAATAAAATAAATAAAAACTATCTCTAATGGTTAAGAATTAATTGTATCACGGAGAATGAACAATTGAGATTCCACCGTATCTCTGTCACGGATATCGTTAACTTCCTAGTTTGTATAAAAAATTTATGGCTTCGTCACAAGGTTAAGTATCATTGCAACTGCAGATCCTCATAGCAAATTAATGTGACCTATTGCAAGGTATTCGCTGACTAGAATATATGTTATTTTTGCAAAAGTCATATATTTGTTTATAACCTAATAATATTTAAAGCACATGAGAAGTTGAGTGCTGATAAACTTTTGATATTGTTACTTGTTAGGCTTTATCCACTATATATCATTGTCTTAAGAGTCTTTAAAAATGCATGGTAGATCTTGCACCAGCATGGCGATAACATTAAGAGAAGGGCATAGCCATCAGAAAAATCTGTCCTGAACTCTATATTAATATTATGGATAATGAAGCATAAGTCACATGCAAGTGTCATCAACGAACCTTTTTTTATTTATTTATTTTTCCATTTTTGGCGTTTGGCAATACAACTTGAGTTGAGAATAAAATGTTTCACCCTGCTTTCTGTGCAAACCCTTCAATAAGATAACTGAGACAAGTTTTAATTCGGACTTCTGAAGCCTGTTTAATAGGCCTGCATGAGCAGCAGAAAAAGTTCTCCAAGTATTTAAATTTTCGAACTGAATGAGACCAACATGGGTGCATAATAATTAGAAAAAAGAATTCTTTCATATTTTTAATGATTTATGCTTATTTTTGAAACGCGAACTCTCGTGATTTAAAATTGATGTTATCATTAAAAAAAATAAAAATTTGATGTTAACTTTTATTAATTTTATATATTATTATATTCATCGTCGGGTCCTATAATTTTTTAGAATTTATTATATTCCTATGTGCATGTAATATCGTATCCATATCTTGAATTATGGACCGATTAGCTTAAACATTATTTGTTAAAAAAGTACTCATTTTAACAAGAATAATTAACTTTTTATTTTTTTTATGTGTTTTGTTTAAACTATTTTAGTTTTTTAAAAAATATTTTACTTATTTTAAAAAATAAATTTTATTTGATTATTAATAAGTACTTTTTTGAAAAATATTTATTTTAAAATTACTTTTTAAGTTTAAACAAACTGGAAAAAGGATGAAGAGAGTGTTCACCAAAATGAGCCAAGGTTTGCACTGCAAAGATTCGAACAGAACAGAAAAGCTTCCGAGGCAATGAGCTATGACAGGATAGAACGTCAGCGGCATCGAATTAAAGGCAAAGAAAAGCCAAGGACAAGAATGAATCACATCTAAATAGTTAGAAAAAATATTTTATATTTTGATTTTTGAGTACCAAAGTAGGGCAATGAATGGTGCAATGTGCATCCCCACTATGCACCTATTTACTTCAATTTGTCAGCACCTATCAACAAGAGTGGCACAGCTAGGAGTTAACACTAATAACAACACTCCCTGTGTGGCCATGGTCAATCAACATGTCGGTCAAAGGTGTTCAGATTCAGATTTAAGATTTGAGATTGAGAAAGATAACCACCACAATTTATGTGATTTTATCAAACCCCAAAACTTCTTCACATTATTTATTCATTCCATTTTTCTAACACCGTCACAATTGCTCAAAACAAAAACAAGACCCATGTCACATCTAAAATAATGGAACAAAGCAGATGGTTCAAATTGTGGGATATTCCACCAATTTTGTTTAGAAAAAGGGAAAAAATATTAACTGGCGGAGAAAGCTCAACAATGTAGGAATATCAATTGGTCCCCTTCGTTTTGTCAAGTTTTATACTACCCGTTAGTCTTATTTATCTCATAAATTGTACGAAAAGATTGGAATTTTTCAAAGCTCAATGTGCTAAGCTTGACTAAAAATTTCAGGATTAACAATAAATAATTGATGCTCAAAATTCAAAAAGTGAATATTACTGTTTATCGTTTGGCTTGAAACAAGAAGAACGTGGCAATAATTGATCAGCATACAAAATTTGAAAATGTGGAAGTTCCCTTCGTTGGTCCACACACATGACCATAACAACCAGAAAACAACCACCTACTCTGAAAATGGGTATTTCTGTCCCGGTTGAAATAAATCATAAATTATGATACGAAGTTTCCTTTCACAAAATTTATTGTATGTTAGTCATATTATTGTTTTTTTACACGAATCAACATGTAAATTTATCAATTGTACAAATAATTACAAGTTTTTCTGTCAAATATTTATAACATCGGCATTTACTTAGATCCAATGGCAAGCCATATCGTAAAAAGAACTCAGCAAAAAAAAAAAAAAAAAAAAACTTATCGTAGAGATTATTTTTTTAATATCGTTTACACACATTTTTTACAGTCTAATCAATTAAAGACCCAAGTCCTAAACTTTCAACTCAGCAGGATAATTCATTTGTCGAAACAAGAAAATCGAATTGACAAAACTAGTAAATAAATAAAAAATATTTTTCCTTTTTTCCTTTTTGAGATGGACCTGATATGTTTTTCACATAGCCATATTCATGCGGCATGTTGTAGTTAAAAAATAGTGAAGTTCGTCAAGATGGCTATTTAATGCGTGTTCTTGGATTTGATGTAAAATTAATTTTGAATATAATTGATTTTGTAAAATTAATTTTAAAATGATATGATTTATGTTTAAATGTTTTATTATAAAATCAAGTTAAGAGTAAAATATATTATAAAATTTTGGATCAAACGTATAAGTTACTCAAAAAGTTGCTTCAACTTAGATTAATAATCAATTTTAAATTCCTTTTTAATGTGAAATAAAACATATAAAAATATATCCAAAATCAATTCTAAACTCAAAATCAATTTTTCAATGTGAAATCAAACAATCACGATGACTTACGAGTCTATGGCAAGAATAAATGAG
The DNA here is from genome assembly GCA_007407185.1 of Glycine tomentella. Lineage (NCBI taxonomy): Eukaryota > Viridiplantae > Streptophyta > Magnoliopsida > Fabales > Fabaceae > Glycine > Glycine tomentella. The sequence goes on along the minus strand of PYAF01004812.1, from coordinate 736,246 downwards.
AAGTAATAAAGAGATTTATTATTATCCAACCTAGTAATACAGTACGATATCATTAGTGAATGAAATTGAGATTACTAACAGGGAGAGGTGGGTATGATTTCAATTTTAAATCTAGCTCTCTCTTAATATTGTTGAGACACTAACAAAAATAAGTAACATTAGTAATTTGTTAAAGTTAATTACTTAATTTTATAGTTGTAATCATTAAAAATTTAAAACTTTTATTGGGCCTAATCAATTTAAATTAATAAAAAAAGCACATAAACAGAGTGTGAGTTTGACTAGTATGAACTTACTCTCTTGCTCATCATGATCGATGCTAAATTTCCTTTCCCTTGTGCAGCATGCTAGTCTTTTTCTCATCATCAACATCCCCTTCAATTTCTTGCCTCTTCACTACTCCACTGTCAGTGTTTGAGGACAAAGGCTAGAGCGAAAGATCACTGACTCACTGCGGCTTCTATAACTCTTACTCTGAGTCCTTCACCAACAATGCCACCAAAACATTATTCTAAGCCATTTTCAACACTCACAATATGCCCACACCTGATAAAATTTCGAGATTAATGCATGCTGAGGACACCCTGGTCCACCAATGTCACCCCTACCATTCCTAAGCATTTAATTTGACGTACTACCAAGTCACGCTTGAAATAACTTCCACTGTAATATCCCAAAATTTCAAAAGGAAAAGTTATACTATTCCATGAATTTACACAATTTGTTTTACAACAAAAGAGATCAAACAGTAAACAGTAAAAGAAAATTTGAATAAAATAATTAATGTGATAAACGAGATAAAAAAAAAAATATTGGAAGAATATTATATAGATAATATAAGAAAAAAAGTTATACACATTAAACCCTAATAATATACCTCTTTCAATAAAAGCAAAGATCACATTTAGCAGCAATTATATCTTTGATCCGAATAGAACTGGTTTGAATCCCGAAAAAAAAGATTTATTTAATAAAAACTTATATATGTTCAGTGTTTTAAATAAATTTTTCATTATTTTAAATAAATGATATATTTCATATTAAGTCACTATAGTAGTAACTTAAAGTGATCCCTGGTATCATTATTGTTGATAATGTTGAAAACATCAATTTATAAGATAACACATATTTTTTAATTAAGATAGAAACTTAAAAAAATATATATTAGGAACCATTAACAAAATTTAGTTATTTATCAGATATTTTAAACAAATTTAAGCTAATAAAGAAAATGAAAATGAACTTTCTTATATGATTCATCGGCTACATGTATATATCCACCCCCTACCCCTTTCTAAACCAATTGATCCCTAAGAATTACCCAAAAAAAGTATCATACATTACTGGCCATATTATACGTTACAAACATACGTATTATTATACATTATGAGATTAAAGAACATATGCACGTTGAGCATAATTACTTCTTAATTACTAAGTAATCAGAATTAATAATTAATTAATCATAAGGGGAGAAAATAAAACTAGAAGAGCAACGTGGTGGAGTGAAGATAAAGGCGTTACTTATAGCAACTTTAGGAAGAGATGGTCAAAAAGTAAGAGAGGATGGTCTTCGGAAAAGTAAAAACATGGGTCACGCAGATAATAGATTCCTCTGTGACCCTGCTTCTGCATAAAGATTTTTTTTTTTAAAAAAAAACGTATTTATTAACGAAAGTGAGGATTGAGGACGATCCAATCAAAAGAAGAAAGGTGAGTTTAAAAATTAAGAAAGGAAGAGAAAAAAAAAAAGAAGGAAAATTTTGGTTCTAACATGTGTTGAAAGTGGAAACTGAACAAAATAACAGAACAGGTTCCTATAATGGCAACGTTAGCGTACCTGGGGTAGCATTGTTGTTTGGTGAATGGCGATGGCGAGCATAAGCAAAGAGCAATGGCACCGTACAGGGAGTGAAAGAGAATGAGAAGAAGGAGAGTGAGGTTGGAGTTGGAGAGAGAATCTAGCAATGGAAATGGAGTGTGTGTGTGTGTGTGTGTGTGTGTGTGTGTGTGTTTAATAGCAGAGAGAGAGAGAGAGTAACTATTTTGGACCGTTGAATGAAGTGGGGTCCGGTTCCTTTTCGACGGTTTAGATTGTGGATCAGTAACTTGGAGAAGTGGGGGCCAAGGATTGTGAGCCCTATCTATCAATATCATCCTTAAGTTGGAAATCATCTTTTCATAATCAAGCTTTTCAGTTCAATTTTCAAATTGAACTTGTTTACTCAGGGATCATAATTATTGCATTATTACAGCTAAATGCACTTATTGTATTGGTTTTTTAGGGTACATCGTATTTCACTTTCGAATAGTTTTGTATTCGCTTAAATATATTATATTTTTTGTAACTGTTTGTATTTGTTTTATTTGATTCCTGGAAGAAAAATTGTTAGTTTTTAATTTCTGTAAATTTGTATTTTTTATATTTTGATCTTATAAAATATTTATTCATTTTAATTCCTGTAATTTTATATTTTTCTAATATTGGTTAGGTGCGAATTTATGAGAATCATAAAAAAAAATCTTAAAAGAACTAAAATTAAAAACACACAAATTTACAATAATTAAAAATAAAATAAAAACTTACAAAAATTAAAATGAGAAAAATTAACTTACAAAGACAAAAAAAATGATAACTTACATATACCAGAAATATATTTAAACCTTTTGTATTTCCTTAACTTTTTCTTTATATATAGTATAAATATTTTTAACGAAAGACAATAATTTTACTAAAATTCAGTAAGACTATTGCGATGACAAAATTCAGCATTCAAAGTACCTATAAATTGTATCCAAAACTCAAACCTACACCTAAGACTAGTGGTTAAGCAATAACAACTTCATGCTAATTAAGTTATGCACTCGGTACCTAATTATCTTGATCTTTATTGTTTTATAATGGAATTCTCTTATATTTTGTTATATTACTAAAAAAATTACTCTCATTCTTAGACTTATTAACCGCAATTTTAATTGTAATTATGATATGTTTACTTTAATTGGAATTTTAGGAGAGTTTAGTGATAAAGGATATTAAAGGATAATGAGAAAAAAATGTGAAATTAGAAGATAGTAAAATATAATATATCCTTTTTTACCGTAGACACATAATAATATAATTTTCAATTGAAAAATGGGAAAATAAGAATAAGATCATGCATTCCATCGAGAAATGAAATCTATGGAATAATATGATTTTCTGTAAGAAATACTATAGTTTTACTGTTCTTGTTGGGGTTGTTCCAATGATGACAATATTTTTCTTCTTCTCTGCCTTGAGATTCCTCTAATCATGGCTAAAAGATGGTGGGTCATGGGTGGATCCTCCTAGTAAAAAAATATTTTGAGTTAGTGTGTTTTAATAAGGAAGTTGTTGTGACAAAAGTTATCCATACATTGGGATGTTGACAAATGTCTTTGCATAAAACCTTTTTCTCTTGACTGTCTTTACTAAATATGCTTTTTTTGTTCTTCTGAACTGGTAAATATGCGTTTGTGCTATAATTATAGTGAATTAGAAAGTCATTTAAGTTCTGTAAAAAAAAGAAAAAAAAAAGTCATTTGAGTGGTTCAAACCTTTTTTTTTTTTTACAAAAGTGGTTCAAACTATTATGAGTAGAATTTGTAGGAATTTTATAGCTTTAGTAATTTTGTCTTATTTTGTATTTTGTATTAATATCTCTTATATTTGTGTGGTAATTTTTGGGTATAATTAATGATTTTTCATTTCTTATTTTTTTATTACCATTTGTAATGAATTTTGGAAGGGTGAATTGAAATTGAAAAAGGCTTTGTAATTGAATGCATTAGCATTGGCACATTCGAGTCGAGCAAGTCTGGATACAATGCAATTCTCTTAAAGATTCTTAATTTTAACTTTTCTACCTAATCATATTCTCCCATCTATAAAGTCTAGAAAAATGTCTAAATTAACACTAATTTATTTTGTGATGAGAACTAATTATGTGTTTGGTTTAGGGAATTAATTTTTAACTATTGTTCTATCAGTAAGAATTAAAGACATGTATTAAAAATGTATAACATTCACGTACTTTATTTAACTAATTATGAGTTTGGTTTAGAAAAATAGTTGAAAAGAAAGGGAAAAAAGAGAGTAAGAAGTGACATAATGTTTTAAAATTATTTGATAAAAAAGAAAGTTAAAACTTTTTTTCTTTATTTGGTTCACACAAATATCCCTAATAAATGAGAAAAATATACAAAAATTAAAGTACCAAATGGTAGAAGGAAGAAAATGTACAACATTCACGTACTTTTTTTCTTCTTTATGCTTCCTTCTTTGTTCTTGTTTCCTAAACAAAGATTTTTAATATGAAAATAACTTATTTACATTTATACAATATTTTTCTATATTATATGTACATAACGTAAAGTCTTAGGTAATGGGATACATAATTTTTTTCTCTCTCTCTATGTTTCCTTCCTTGTTTTTGCTTCCTAAACAGAACATGTAACCATGTAATTGTTGTTTACTTGTCTTGTGAGCAATTGAACATTTTAACATTTTTGTCTTCATGTTTGACTTTATTTCTATAAATATTCATTTAAGTATTTAATCTATCTCAACATATATTTTTCTATATACACAAAATATAATCAAGAGAATCTAACTCAATTAGTTAAATATAATAATTGAGTTATTGTAAATCATTTCAGACTAAATTGATCATGAGTTATTGAGCGGGATGTTAATAAATGTAACCTCCATAATTAAATACGCTAAATTGAGTCAGTTACTAAATTAATAAATAAGTTAACTATAACTCTACTTTTGTATTTGGGAGGAATCTGTGGGAACGATTATCATGGGAGGGGTATATAGCATTGTTTGGCATTATAGCATTGTTTCTAAGTACGTTTCGGTTTGGTTTTAGGCCACTTCTTGTGTCAGCCCAACCTGTTTTCAATCATTCTTGCTTTTGCTGTGTAAAAAAAAAAAACTAACTATTTTTATTCTATTTTTACATCAAATAATTTATAGAAGACATTGATATTATCTAAGAAGTTTCAAACCAATGCAAGGATTTCTTTTTAAGAAGTTCACGTGACTGATTCAAGTTTTTGACTTTAGGATCCATTCAATATATAACTAAACACAAACAAGCTAGAATCACGCGTAAGAAATGGAACTAGACGTTATGAAACTAACATTAGTGTTAATTTTGAAAAATTAACATCATTACTGTTCTGATATAAAAACACTGGCAACGAATCTAAACAGTTAAAAAAAAGTTCAGAATTCAAACTTAACACATGGTATATTAATAGGGATAGTTATCTTTTGTCAAAGCCTATGTACCATGAACATTAGAGATGAGCCTGCAGGCCTATGCCCTTATTTTCAGTTCCATGAAAAGCGCCGGTACTTAAGGTTCTTGTCTCCTAATTTGTCCATACTCTCATTATATTATTCACCAAAGTGTGGTATAAGCTAGTATGCATAGCAGCAGTGACAACCAACAGATTGGTACAAGTTGTAGTTAATGGTCTATCTTGATTCAGAATTTAGATTCTAATTTTGAATATCAAATAAATTATGTTAAAAAAATACTTTTTTTATATGTATTTATGATTTTTAACAAAGATGAGTTTAGACATTGAATACTTTACAGTAATATATGATAAAAAAAAGTGAGAGATTGAGAATGAGTGATGTATAATTATTTTGTTATAAGTTGTGGGCAATGTTTGGTACAAAATATCTTGATGATATAAATATTAGCATTCTCTTGAAGTTTATATATTTTTATTTCTAGATTTACAAAAGTACATAGAAAAAATAAAAAAAAAATTGTGCTAGCTAAAATTTCCTAACTAGAATTTAACAAAACTTAAATAGAAATGCTATGTTTTCTAGTAAGGACCACTAAGTAGAAATTATAGGAAGCAGGGCCAACATCCATTCTATTGCGTGCAGCTAGCTGTTAGGAATATAGGGATCGATTATGAAGTGGCTGTATCTAATTTGTCTTGTTTTGGAAGTGGCACCAAAATAGCTTGCCTTTGCTGCTCCTATTCCTATCATCACACACTTGCTATGCTAAGAAACAAAAAGCTTAAGTTAATTGCATGCCCTACTGTATATCATATAATTGGCAACCCCACCACCACTACATTTTGTCTCCATTTTGCTATGTACTATCCTTGTGCTTGGGATAAAACCGATAGAAGAACATGGGGATTATATATGGTGCCTCTTCTTGGATTTTGATGTTTCGGTGCAGGGGCATAAAATATGGGACAACCAAGGCAAAACCTTTTTATCCATGCGCTATTACATGAAAACATTTACCGTTTAACCTCAAAAGTTACTCTAATGTTTAATCAGCTGTGATTTGTGAAGATAAAACACCATGGTACAATTCAGTCAAAAAAAAAAAAAAAACCCACCATGGTACAAATATTATGTGAGTTACAATACTAATATAGAGCAATTTGTGAGGGTTTTATATGCAATTTGAAAATAGATTATTATTGTTTTTTATGCATTTCCATTCTAGTTAATTATAGTAAAAGTTTAACTAAGTATAGTTATGCATGGGTCCTATAGGTTTTCCTTATTGATCATATATATTGAGGATTTGAGGTATTCCATGCTAAAATTTGTAGTGTTATTATACTTATGTTATGTTTTCTTTTAGTGTCTATTTTAAGTTCACAAATCATAGAAAGTGTGTTGGTATTTACCAATAGTTGCATCAAAGCTCTCGGCTCTCAAATACTAAGGTATCATATTCATAAGAAATTGTCAGTCAGTTGTGGCAAGGACGGATGCAAATATGTATGAAAGGGGAGATGAGATTTTTTTTTCTTTCTTTTGCACAATAGTTTGGATATCAATTTTTTTAATAATTAATGAGTTTTATAAAAAATATTTATTATTATTTGGTGTAGAAATAGAAATATGTACACTGCCGGAAAGAAATTAAACAAATATTAACTTAAATCCTATTTTTCTCTCATTTTTTTTATTTTTTATTTACACAAAGAGTCTTTTATCTTGAGGAGTGCTAATAAGTAGTAACTCCCTCTTTCTAATACATAATTTTCTAGTAGTTAAAATTTATTGAAACTATAAAAATAAAAGAGACTCATTAAATACAAAGAAAGACTTACAAAAATTTATGTTTCAAAAAAATTTCAATCAATAGAGGATTTATTTAAAAGAGTGTTGGCATTTCTCTTTCAACCAAGTGAAAAAGCTTTGAGCACTCTGCAACACTTAGCATATGCTAGTATTTCCTATGGGCATCGACACAAATTAAACCTGCCTAACTTCACATTGACACAAACGTGCAGCATTTAGAATTCGGCTAACTTCCTTTGACTTTCTTTTAGGGGCAAAAAGTCATACATGAGAGCTTGGTACCATTACATATATAGTCAAATTCACATGCCTCAATACCTAAATCGTATCAATTTAATAGGTTTTTGAAAAAAGCAAATGCTTCACATGCACATAGCGTCTAAAGGCAACGCGATTCCATCACAGATTGGTTGTCTCTCCCGTGACAAGAAAGCACAGGGAAATGATAATTCTTCTACAAATTACATCAGTACAGTACCATGTTTGGCACGATAAAATTAAATATAAAATATTTTAAATTTTAATGTTTCTAATTAAAAATCAAGTGTTATTACAAAAAAATAGTAAAATGTATAATATAAAAAACATTATACATTACATGATAAGTGTGTTAATATTTATAATAGTTACTTTAAAATTTTGTCTATTATGATTTCTGATTGATTAATAGTGTAAACTTTTTACTAGCAATAGAAATATAAATTCTTATTTTATTCAGATTTCTATTGTTTAAAATGTTACTTATTTAAAATCTAAAGTAGACTCTTAGTGACATTTTAAAGTGTATTGCTACCACTCTTCCTTTATCATAACAACAGTGTTACAACATGGACATATTTGTTATTTTGTTGTAAGACAGATCTACAGGGACCTCACTTGTGATCTTCACCTGCTCAAAGAGAAACCTCTTCATGACATGGTGTGGCAACAAAATTGGCACAACAACCCCATCCTTACCTTCACTGTTTCTAAACCTTCCATAGAAGCTAACAAAAGGTATAGCCCTTGCAGGCCCTCCATAGATAGGACTCCGCCACCCAAAATCCACATCATAGAACCCCACACGAGTAGTATCCCCAATAAGGTAATTTCTTTTTGTCTTATACCTGGACCGGCCCTTGAGAACCATAAGATCTGCCACTGAACTCACGATTCTAGACCCATGTGGGCCTTTGTCTTTTTTATCAAATCCAATACGGATTGACTGATCCGTATGACTCATACGGATCAACAACTTTTACATGAACATACGGATTGGGTAATCCGTATATTCCATATGGATTACCTAATCCGTATCTTCCAAAAACTCAGCTTACCTTCATGCACCAATACACCACCACCGTCTGTGACTCCGAGCAACCCAACAACGGCAAAGCCAAACACCACTAGCCAAAACAAATAGCTATTAACGACAATGCACTCAACCACTACCAAAATGAAAGCTTTGATGATCAGACATGGAAAACGCAACTTACTTCTGCAGGATTTGGTGCTCAGCCTATATTATAAATAACGGAGGGCATTTTGGGCATTTATTAAAATTTCTGGGTGAATTAGTTGTTTTGCTGGTGTATAAAGTTTATCCCAAGGCAAAGGCATTGCCATAGTATCCATTGGGCACATCTAGGCCCACTTTGCCACGAGCAGTAACAAAGGGAGATAAGCCCACTATCTCATTGGGCTCCAGCCCAAGTGCTTTGGTGCGACATTTCCACAAGCAAGCAGATAGTATCTCAAAAGTTGAAGATTTTCTTAGGTGCTGAGGAAGGTGACTCCTAAGGGTTGCAATCTCTCTTGGGCCGAAGAAAAATGACTCGTGGGCCATTTGGTCAAAATCCATTGTATCTTTGCTGCTGCAATGTTTGGTTTCATCATATTCGTGGTGTGCACAAGTGATTCTTGGTGGGTCTCTTGCACTGAATAGTTCTCTTTGCCACACAGGGAACTGTGATATAGAAACACCTCTTGCAATCTCACCAACCATGGTGAGAAATTGAACTAGCCCGAGTGAGTCGCAGATTGTGTGGTTCATGCGTGCGGCGAAAGCAAATCCTCCACATGTTAGACGGGTTACCTACAAAACAATCAAATGTGGACAAATTCAATGATAGTGTATTATTTGTGCTCTGTGTTACCAAACCAACGTTTCTGTTTCAAGCATGGTTCATGGAAAATATATATTGATCAATATACAAGGAACTAATTGGTTATATTTTTAGTATACTAAATTACAACGCAGTTTTCTTTTTATCCGATCAAGAAAAGAGATGAGGATTCTAGTAAGGAACTAGGCGATTTGGTCACATATTACCAGTAACATGTAATTATGATTGTTGTAAAGTAAAGACACTAATACTTTGCAATTAATTGCAACGAATCAAGTATTTATGTAAATATCTACTTTCTTAATAATCTGGCATTATGTAGTTCATAGAACCTTCAAGGTTTCGTTTTTAGCTAGGTGTTAACATCTAGAATTTAAGTAACGGTTTAAGAATGAAGTTTCCCAACTGTGTATATATATTGTAATCAGTGCTTATTATTGTGACAGTGTCCACACACCCACACACGTATGAAGTGCATGAGAGGTCTGTTACGGGTTGTCTGGCATGTACGGTGAGAGAATGTCGCTGATTGTATATGCATTCTTTTCGTGACCAAAGAAATTAACGTGTATGTATATGCGAGGGGGAGAGAATATGCTCTTTTTGTTATGTGGATGTAAATTTAAATGAGAATTGAATCTGACAAATAGTGTGCACCAACAGATACAAAGTTAGGACATTTTTATTATATTTAATTTTCTTTTCCTTTCACTTCTTTTCTGTTTTTGTCACTTTTTGAAATTAATTAAGTCACACAACTCATAATAAAAGTAATAAAAATTATTTTAAAAATTTAGATTACATCAAAATGAATGGCAAAAGGACTTAATTTTATTATTTTTATTTCTTAATTATTTTTCATTTTTCTTTCATATTTTTCTTTTCATTTTTTGGTATTTTATTTGATTGCTTGGACGAAATTAGGTGTTGATAGTTTTTATTATTGCATTCAATAAAACAATTCACTTAGACTTTTAAAAACCAAAAACAAGAATTTATCTCTATTTACTACTAATAAGCAACATCATTATTTTTAAATTCTATATTTATAAAAAATTTAATGCATCTTTTGTCAATGTAATTCAATATAAATAAAATTAAAATTTGTTACTATTTAAAAAGAATGCCATTAGAAAGAAAAATAAGTTTATTAAAGTTTATAGACAATGAACCAGATTTTTTAATAGAAATTAATTATTCATAAATGAGTTATTTTTTCATACCTATAACACGACAAAAGAAGATATAGATAAGTGCTAAAGTGATTTATCTAAACCAACAACTATACTATCCCGAGCAAATCACACTAGAATGAGAGAGATCTAGAGGTTATATAGATATGAGACTCTATAGTTGAAGATAACTTAAAGAAAGTAATTGTTATTACATATACTAATAAGATACATTTATTTTTCGCTAGATCATTACTTGAGAATTCTATAGCTAAGTGTGTTTAACTTAGAACAATTATTGAATGAGTGAACTTCTGAAACATTCTCCAAAAAAACGTGCAAGTGAAGATAAAATACATTAAAAAGTCTCATGTTAGTTTGTAGGAACAATCAATGATCTTAAAAGCAGGGGAACTGATTGTTAGAGTCTCGAAATGGGGTGTCTATAGAAGACTCTAACTAGTGGAAAAGTTTGATCCACTGTTAAAGGAAGTTGTTTGGAGTAAAGTGTGAGCCACCGAAATGTAGACACTCAAAAATGTTATAACAATTACCTTCATTTTTAAAAAGATTTTTGTCTAATCAATATTTAGTGGTGAGTTTAAACTCAAAGGTATCTTTTATGGAATACATGGAGACTAGCTTGTTTGGTTAAAGGGGAATTGAACTTGGATTCTTTAAGTAAAATTTCAAATTTAAGTCTAATAGATATAAAAAACGTAATTAAAAAAGAAAATTTTATTGAAAAGTTCTTTGACAAAAATTAAATAAATAAAGGTATGTTTAAGTATTTTACTATTACTTGAACCAACATTTGTTTTCATTTTTTAATTACTATGATTTTATCTAATCATTATTTAGTGGTATGTTTAAACTTAGAGGTATCTTCTATGGAATACATGGAGACTTGCTTCATTAAAAGGGAATTGGTTTTAATTTTTTAAGTAAAATCTTGAGTTTAATTTTGGTAGACAGACAAAATATGATTAAAAAGAAATATTCAATTAAAGATGATAAATTAATTTTTTTGACAAAAAATAGTTATGTATAAAATCAATAGATATTTCACATGATATACCATGACAAAATAAATATGAAGGCGTGCTTAATTAAGTGCTTTTTACCTGAACCAACAACTGGCTTCATTTTTAGAATGATTTTATCTAATCGTTATTTAATTAGTGGTGTGTTTAAACTCAAAGGTATATTCTATGGAGTACATGGAGACAGCTTGTTTGATTAAAGGAGAATTGCAATTAAGTTTGTGTTTGAATGAAACACTTTAAAATTAGGGAATTTAAAATTCAGAAAATTTGAAATGCATAAATTAAAATTCTTGAATTTTTAAAATTTCTTATTTGGATAAACCAATTTAATTTTTTTAATTTGAAATTTCTTATTTTGATAAAATAATTTAGATTCTTTATATTTTGAATTCTTTGTTTAAATTAACTATTTCAATTTATTATATTAAATTTTTTATTCAATTATATTTTAAAAATATAAATCATCATATAAATATAGATATCAGTATTGAAATATTTAATACATATTATGAAAAGTGAAGCCGAAAACTTATGATTAAATTATAGAAGTCTCTAGACTTTAAAATGGATTACTCTAGTTGTAGTTAACAGTTTTGTTAAGGTGAGTTGGAATAATGAAGGAAGGCGTGTGGAGGAGAGAAGTGATGGTATGAGTACTACCCCATTCCCTCTTGAGTCTCCACCACTCAATCATTATCCCTCTATTCTCCGTCTCTCTACTCTCTCTTCTCTTCTATTCTACGTCAAATCCAAAACCCTTAAAGGTTTCATTAAAGACAAAGAAACAGGTTCATCCAAAGTGATTTATTGTTTTCAAAATTTGTGCATATATATTTCACACCTATAACACCACAAAAAAAAATGGAGACATGCTTATGCTTTAATTACCTGAACCAACAGCAGAGGGCATCCGAGAATGCCTTGTGATCCAGGAACATCAAGGAGGAGTTCCTTCATGTGGGGGCATGGTGGCAGAATAGAATTGCCTAGCTCTTGGGCGAAACATGAGCCTCAGCTTCAATGAACAAAATGCCCTCACCACTGCAATCCACTGTTAGCTTTCTATTAGGCCATTCTCTCAACCTACCAGCAAGTGGGTAATAGTGTACAAGTGTTTCAGCCAAACCACATTTCTATTGGGCTCTCTAGCGAAATACTCCTGTCTGTCACGTGTCCATCACGTATTTTGCGTATTTTGCTGAGCTCTGTAGTGAAATACGTGGCCAATAAAATTGTGTCACGTCAACTCACGTATTTCGCTGGACTGACAAGCGAAATAGGACAAGTGGCACTATAGTAAAATTTACTGTTGGCGTAGCATTCAAGTAAATAATTTTATTTTTGTGGCAGTACAGTCAAAGTCTCCCGAGACCGAGAGAGGTCCAAGGCTTTTTTTCAACACGCATTATGCATGTAACATGATTTGCTATTAGATGATTTGTAAATATCTTTTACAAGCATTCTAACTAAGTTTCTAGACCTAACTTAACTTTTATGAGGAAAAAAAAGTTTTGAATTAATTAATCGGATAAAGTAGTTTTAAATTGTTATCCAATTTCTCAAATTATATCATGTATTATAAAATTATTAATTTTTATAAAATTATCTTAAAAGTCATATTAATATTAATAGTAGTAGAAATTGTATTTGCGATAACTTTTTTCTGTTGGCATTGATCAAAGTTGTGTCATTAAATAGAGAAACGGTGACAAAAATTTACACAATTTGAAAATATAATATAAACAGCCGCAATATAGCTATAAATTCGAAATAAAGCTACAAATAACTAACAAAAAATAACAACTCATAACAACCTTATCTGCAAACAGAAAACAACACTCTCCCTCAAGTTGGAGCATGAAGATTTGAAATGTCCAACTTGCCTTGATTAGCCCAAAAAGTCTTTGTAAACATGTCAGCGACCTAAGAATTAATACGAACAAAATGAGTGGCAATAGTATGAGATTGAATGTGTTGTCGAATAAAATGACAATCCAAGTCAATGTGTTTTGTCTATTCACATAGGATTAGCTGCAATCTAAAGAACAACTTGATTATCATAACTTAATAACATAGGCCATGTATGATAAATACCTAGAGAAGCAAGGAACGATTTAAGCCATAATAATTATGCAATTGTAGTAGCCATTGATCTATACACAACCTCGGCAGATGAACGAGAAACTGTAACTTGCTTCTTGGATTTCCAAGAGATAGGAGACTAACCCAACATAATAAAATAATCGATAATCGAACGTCGAGTTAAAGGACAAGTAGCCCAATTAGAATCACAAAAAGCATGAACTTGAGTATTACAATTAACAGAAACAAACAAACCTTGACCTGGATTAGCCTTAACATAGCGCAAAACCTGAAGCACAATCTCAAAATGTTCTTGTTTTGGTGCTTGTATAAATTGAGACAAAGTGTAAACAACATAGCTTGGTAGTAAGATAAACCAAACGACCAATAAGCCTACAATACCTACCAGGATCAATAGAATCAGGACTCGTACTAAGAGCCAAGAGATGGTTTTGCTCAATAGGGTAAAGAGCTGGTTTACAAGAATCAATACCAGCTTCAGCTAAAATATCCAAAGCAAATTTTCGTTGAGAAAGAACCATATCATAATTATTTCGAACAATCTCAATACCTAAAAAATACTTCAGAACACCCAAATCCTTAATTTAAAACAAGAACCAAATACGATTTAACCTTACCACACTCAGAATCATCATTACCAACAAGCACATATCATCAACATATACTAGTAATGTTAGAAAAATATTTTTGCGAGTCAAAGTGAATAAGGTGTAGTCAGCTTTGGATTGCACAAAACCATAATGAAGAAGAGAAGAAGTAAGCTTGGCAAACCAATTGTGTGGAGATTGACGGAGTCCATACAAAGATTTATGTAAACGACACACCTTGGATGTTAAACCCCTACTAAATCCAGGAGGTAATTTCATGTAAACCTCATCATAAAGATCACCATGAAGAAAGGCGTTATTGACATCAAGCTAATAAAGATGTTAATGTTTCACAACTGCCACAACAAGAAAAGTATGAACGCTTACCATTTTTGCAACTGGAGCAAAGGTCTCATGAAAATCTTCTCCCTCAATTTGTCAATTCTCTCCAATAACTAGCCTATCTTTGTAGTGTTCAGTGGAACCATCCGCGTGATATTTAATGCGGAAAACCCATTGAGATGGTAATGCTTGCTTGCCAGGTGGTAGATCAACCAAACACCAAGTTCTATTATCTTCCAAAAGCATGAATCTTCTTGCGCATTGCATCAACCCATCTAGAATCAGACAAAGAAACACGCCAAGATCGTGGCTCAGAAGAAGCATCTGTTGTTTCCAAAAATGATTGGTGCTTGGAGGAAAAACAATAGTTACTCACATAATTGGCAAGTGGATAAGAAGAACAAGTACCTGAAACATAAATTGAATTGGAGGAAGAGCGTGAAGGTGTATGTGTACCAGGAAGACAATATTCATAGTCTTTCAAGTAAGCAGGAGGTTGTCTTGTGCATTTTGAAGGTGTTGATTCAAGAGATGAGGAAGGACTAGGGACAGACTCATGTGGAGAAGCTAGAGCCAAACTCCCCCTATCATCAATGATTGGACCAGGCACATGGGGATCAGGTGCATCCTGAGTGTCAAGAGTTAAAATTTCTAACGAAACAAGAGGGACATCATCTGCAGTGAGAGCCTCATAGCTATTAGCACAAGGAACACAGGGATAAATTGCATTGCCATTTGCAGGAATAGAAACAACACACGGGAACACCAATTCATGAAAGGAGACATCGCGGGATACAAAATATTTTTCTGATTCCAAGTCAAACAACTTCCAGCCTTTTTTATAAGAAGGATAACCAACAAATATACACCTAGTTGAACGGGCCGCAAACTTATCCTTAGGTTTTGGCTGAAGAGTGGCATAACAAAGACATCCAAAAACTCGAAATAATAAAAAAAAGGAGCAAAACCATGTAATTTTTCATAAGGAGTGACACCTTTAAGCAATTTGGATGGCGTACGGTTGATTAAATTAGAAGCAATCAAAATGAAATCACCCTAAATTTGTATAGGCAAGTGTGCTTGAAAATGCAATGCTCTTGCAACGTTTAAAATGTGACGGTGTTTTCATTCAACACGACCATTTTGTTGCGAAGTATAAACACAAGAAGTTTGATAAGAAATGTCTAACTCACCAAATAAATTTGTCATTGCATTACTTTTAAATTATGTACCATTATCCGAACAAAAAACCTTGATCATTTTGCCAAACTGATTTTGTATCATAGCCAAAAATAGCTTAATACATGTAAAGATCTCATTTTTTTTTCAGCAAGCAACATAGTCCAAGCTGCCCTACTATAATCATCAACCAACGTTAGAAAATAATGTGCACTAGTAGCAGAACAAGTACTATACGGTCCCCATGTATCACAATGCAATAAATCAAATGAAGTTTTACTGTTATTGAAACTTGATGAAAAAGGAGAGAGAGTTTATTTTGCTCAGCAACATACATCAGAAGGATCATTACTTATTGAACTAGAACAAAATTTAAAAACATCAGGAAGCATAGACAAAGTTTTATGTGAAGCATGTCCAAGACGTAAATGCCATAATTCCCTCGTGCCATCAACACGCATAGTACATGCATTCCTTGGCCTGGATTGATACACATACACACCTCCTCGCAAATCACCAAGTCCAATCTCCGTTGTCAGGTATTGGTCTTGCAAAACACACTGCTTATTAGTGAATAAAAAGTCGTTTATGATTATCAGACGAAAGCAAACATGCCACGGAAATTAAGTTGCATTGTAGGTTAGGGACAAACAACACATCATGGATAAAAAAATTGGGAGCAAGAAAAATATATCCTTTTTTAATAGCAAGAGTATCATAACCATTAGGAAAGCCAACTGCTAAATGACTGATATTTGTCACATGATGCAGAAGACTTAGAGTACCAGTCATATGTTGAGAAGCTCCACTATCAACTAACCAATAAGAAGAATGAGCTACATTACCAAAAAGCTTATCATTGGATGAATGCGATTGCACCAAAGCTAGCAAGCAATCCAAGCGTTCAGCCACATTAGAAGAAATACCAACTTGAATATTGCATGTTGAGTTAGGAACAAAAGCAATGTTAACAACAACATTGGTCATTCCCTTCACACCTTTAGGGCGGTTGTTGTCACGTCCCTCTCATTTATACCACTCAAGATACCCATGTAACTCCCAGCAATGAGAAACATCATGATTTGTTTTACCACAATGAAAACACGGTTGCTTATCCCCACAGTCAATAGACTGAGATTTTGTGTGAACTACAAAGCCCACGACATTGGTACGATCAATTGCTCCTCGCTCTATTGTTTTATGAGTTTCTTCCTAGATTACCACGACATGAAGCTTACTGAGATTAGGAAAATCATTATCATTGCTATTAAGGATCTGGGATCGAAGTGTCCCAAATGTGGCATTATCAAGCCCCATTAGAAATTGGTAACACTATCCCTATCATGTTCAGCTGCTACTTGTTTAGCATACGTATAAGAATCACCACAAGTGAACATGTTATAACTGCGGCTTGCATCTAGCTCATCCCAGATGGCTCGAAGCTTGGTGTAATAAGCACTCACAGTCATGCCTTGTTGTTTAATAGTAGTCAAACTCGCCTTCAACTAGTACTGACGAGGAATATTAGCTATAGAGAAACGATCTTTCAAGTCGTCCCACAAGTCATTGGCAATCTCAAAACACTGGATTGAGGGTTGCAACTGAGGATATGTAGTATTATGAATCCAACCATTTAGCATAGAATGATACACATTCCGTGCATGAAGCTCTTCAAACATGTTTGGGTTAGGTTTTTGAATAACACCAATAATGAAGCCAAATTTGTTCTTAGCTTGCAGTGCATTCTTCGTAAGCTTTGCCCAATTTTTATAACTAATCTCATCACGTAAGGTGACAGTAGTTAACACCATGCCAGAATTATCTAACAGTGTAAGAAAGAAAGAAGATCTCTGGTGAGAGACCTTCAAAGCATCACTTGAATTAGTGGCAATCATACTACATTAGAGTAAATACGGAAGATATAGAATCGAACTCTTCTGATACCATATTAGAAATTGTATTTGCAATAATTTTTGTCTGTTGGCATTGATCAAGACTGTATCATTAAATAGGCAAGCGTTGACAAGCAATTACACAATTTGAAAATACAATATAAATAACCTATCTATAAATTTGAAATAAAGTTATAAATAACCAACAGAAAATAACAACTCTAACCTAGTTATAAATTTGAAATTAAACTACAGAATATAACAATTAACTCATAAGGTTACAAATAAACAATAGAATATAACAATTAACTCATAACAACCTTATTTGTAAACAGGAAATTGTTATTATCTTTCAATATTTTCTCCAATAAATAAAATAGTGATTGATTTGTAATTGGATTCAAGAAATGTAATGGAATCAAACAAATGGCTGAAAATTAAATGAGTGGCTGGGATGTGTGCCATTAAAGGTTCAGCAGGCGTTTGTTTGAAGGTTGGTGCAAGATAGAATCCCTACGGGTAGTAACCTGGTTAGGAAGACGGTGAATCCTTGTCATTTGAATATTTGTCAAGGTTGAAAAATGAGGTGGAAACAAAATCATTTTTTTTTCGCTGTGAAATATATTTTCTTTGACGTGTGGGCTGACTGTTTGAAGTGGTGGGGGATTCAATCTGCATTAATAACAGCAGGATTCAATGGTTAACTTTTCTCAGTTTAAGGGGCTGTTAGAAACATGATTTTAAATTATGGTTGTGATCGTGATGCGGTGAGTAAAAAAACTATTACATTACATAAAATATGACTGATGCCATAGTAATGCGATTGTGAAATGTTAAAATATTTTAATGTTATAAGCACAATTGCGATTATAGACTACTATTTAGAATCATATATGGTTAAAATGAAGTGGAAATATATGGCAAAATGTGTGGGGAGCATTACATTATTGTTTGTCCATCTGCTTCATTGCTCCTAGGCAAAAATTGAAACATAATCTAACAAGGCAAAAGCATATACGTATATCCTCGGATCTGGATTGTCTGTATACTTGATTTCACTGAGGTTTAATTGAGCAAGTTCTACAAAACAAACAAACATTAAAAAAAATGATAGTCACATTTTATAATTAAACCGTGTGCATCACAGGTCACTTTTGCTACATGTGGTTTGGTTGATTTATTTCATTTAACCCACAACAAAAAGAAAATCTTTGGATGTCGGTCAAATGACTAAAAGGAGTAATTTCTTTGAAATTTATCAAATAAAGGTAAATTTTGAATTAATTTTCAAATAAAGTTATGTCCTAAGATTTTTTTACAACTTGTGGTGATGAGTTTGTAAAAAATTCACGATTTTATTTTTTTGTACTGAAGTCCGTAAAAATTAAATCACTTCAGATTTTTTTAAATTTTTTATACGAAGTCATTAAATCTTTTATGACTTTTTTAATTATTTTTTAAATCATAAAATGTTTAACAACTTTAAAGTTGTGTTAATTTTAAAAAAATTTAAAACAATTTTGAACAACTCGAAATTAGTTTTAATTTATTGTTTATTTAATATTTTTTATTTAATATATTTTCTATACTTTCTATATTTTTATTTAATATATTTTTTTATATTTTTTATTATTTTATTTAATATTTTCTAAATTTTTTTACTAATTTTGGAATTATTATTTGTTTTGTAAATTTGAAAAAATAATGTAAACAAAACACTTAAATTTAAATATGAATATAAAAGTATTACACATATTTGTAGAACTTGTATACAAGTTCAAAAATATTTATAAAGTTTATCCGTATTAGTTTCATTCTCTTGGAAGTGAAGATAAATAATCTCAATATTTGGATATTTATATTTTATGTCCGATCCTTCAAAATGATGAGATACAATGGGAAGGTCAACCACCGATTATATACATAATGAAATGGACAAAACAATTTCAAATAGGTCTAAGTAATGTTCATTGTGTAGAAGAAAGACATAATCATAGCAATTGTCCATACAAACAAGTTGTTGGCTAATATTGTTTTAATTTTCCATTTTATATTTGAGTTTAATTTGTATTGTTCATTTTATATTATGCATTATGTTATTTTAATTTTAACAATTGCTTTTATTGATCAATTATTTTCTGTTTTTTATTATTAAAATAATTTTGTCAAATAAAAAATTAATAATATTGTATGAAATTATTAGTTTATTTGATGATGAATGTAAAAATTAATGAAAAAATATTTTAAAATAATGTAATATTATTTGATAAGTTTTAAGTTAAAATTATTTTTTAGTATTATTAAAAATATTGAAAAAAAGCTAGAAATTAAAAGGAGTTTAAAGTCGTTAAAAATTATAAAAAAATAGAAAATAACTTTGAACTTGTAAAAGATTTTACAACTTTATATAAAAAGTTTTTTTAAAAAAATTGAAGTCATTTAGTTTTTACGACTTTAGTAAAAAATAAAGAAGTAAAGTCGTGAATATTACTAGAAAGTCAAAAAATACTATGTCTTTCTCCTATTTGGATATTAATTAATTCAAAATTTACTCTCATTTATAAATTCCAAAAGAAATTACCCATTTTGGTCATTGGACCCCGAACAACATTATTATTGACATCAATGTGATAGTTTTTTTTCACGGCATCAATGTAATGGCAAAACTACCATTTAGGGGTTATTTTTTTCGTTAATTATAATTTGAGGGTTGATTTTGAAGTATTACCAAAAAATGAGTAAGTTTGTTATGATTTATGAACCAAAAAAATAAGTAAACCGATGTTACACCTTTTAATTTTTAACATTTTTAAAACTAAAGTCATAAAATTTAATTTAATTTTTTATAAATATTTATGACTTTCAAGTTATAGGATTTTTGTTTACTATTTCAAAGTCGTAAAGTTTTTTTCCAAATATTTTTGAAAAAATATTAAATAAATTTTAATTTAATTTATTTAATAAATAAATGTGTTTTACTTTTATTTAATATTTTGTATGTATTTCTTATATATTTTTTAACATTGTTTTATTTAATATATTTTTTGTATTTTTATAGGATTTTATTTGATATTTTATTAATTTTTGTTATATTATTTTATTTAATATATTTTCTATATTTAATTTGATTTCAATATTATTCTATATTTTTTTTACTGATGTTAAGAATTATTATTTGTTTTGCAAATTAAAAAATAATGCAAAGGATTTAAATATAAAAGACGTGAATTTAAATGAAACTATTAAAATATTTTTTTACTAATATTAACTTATATAGTTTATCAAGAAATATTAAATTTTTTTTGCATATTTTATGTATGGTATTTGGAAATGATGAGAGATGTCGGAAATGACAGCCATTTTAATATTTTCAATTAAATTTAAGTCTTTTATATTATTTTTAATTTAAAAATTAAAAAATAATCCTTAAAATTAATAAAAAAATATAAAAATATTAAATATAGAAGAAAATTTATATGAAAAATATATTAAATAAAATAATATATCAAAAAAATTAAAAATATTAAATAAAAGCATATAAAATAATATTAAAAATATAAAATATATTAAATAAAACCATATAAAAATTATATACAAAACATTAAAAAAAAAATAAAAAGTAAAATTTTTTTATTTATTAAATAATTATACTAAAAAATTATTTACACTTTTTTCGAGAAAAAATTTACGACTTTGAATTATTAAAACAAATCCTATGACTTTAAATATTTTATGACTTCATTTAAAAAATATATAAAAAAAAATTAGAAATGGTAACATCAATTATAACTTGCAGTTCATAATTAAGTCATTTTATGATTTAATGATTTATCCCTTTTTCAATAATAATTTAAAATCAACCTTCAAATTATAATTAACGGAAATAATAACCCCTAAATGATAGTTTCGCTTCAATGTAACAAGGTTATTTAAGCACAATCTATTTAAGGCACGTGAAAACCCGCATGCATCAACAGCATTGAAACTAGAAAGATAATGATATATAAGAAAAAGTTGGATCATGAATCGTAGGTACGTAAAATAAGGTTTTCGACTATAAATAAATTTAATTTTATAAATGATTTATTAAAATATTATTGAAAACAAAATTCAAGTCTATTTGCCTAAAAATAATACATAATTATCTTAACTAATTAAGAAGTTCCCCTAATACATAAGCTAGGAACTGATTCAAACTAGGTCATGATCTCCCACTAGAAAACAGACTATTTATATATTTATACATGGTGGGTATCAACCATAAAGCACAATATGAAACCAAATGGAAGAAGCAATAAATCATGTTTAATTACATCATGGATTTAGCTCTTGTTTCCTTCTTGGCAATAGGATGAAACTCCTCTTCACTAGTCATTTTCGTCACCTCCCAAAGAAACCTTCTCATCGCAAGATGTGGCAACAATATTGGCACCATAATCCCATCCTTGCCTCCTCCATTTTTGAACCGAGCAAGGTAGCTAATAAACGGTATGGCTCCAACAGGGCCTCCATAAACGGGCTTTCCCCAACCAAAATTAACTTCACCAAAACCCACACGAGTTATATCACCCACAAAGAAGTTCCCATTTGTTCTATACATTGGACGCCCCTTGAGAACCATAAGATCAACCACTGACCTCACATACTCTTCACTCATTCGTGCCTTTGCTTCTCTGATCAAACCCAAAGCATACCCCAACGGGTTTTGGCACAACAAACCAGCTTTTGAAAGCGCAATTGGAAACACAAACGCGTTCCCGTAATACCCTTTTGGCACTTTGATTTTACCATGAGCAGTGATGAAACAAGACACACCAACAACCTCGTTAGGGTTTAGGTCAAGTGCCATTGTGCGACATTTCCACAAGCATGCGGATAGTAACTCGAAGGTGGAGCATTTCTGAAGGTTGAGGGGAAGATTCTTACGGAGCATGAGAATCTCTTTGGGTCCAAAGAAAAATGATTCGTGGGCGAGATTGTTGTTCATTGAAGGTGGAGTACTATGGTCGGCAACATCATCGTACTCGTGGTGTGTGCATGTCACGCGTGGAGGATCACGTGCGCTAAATATCTCTCTTTTCCACACCAGTGGTTGAATTGCTGCGTGTGGGTCCCATGCCAATGTTCCTACCATGTTGAGGAACTGAACCAATCCGAAAGAGTCGCACACAACGTGATTCATGCGCACGGCAAATACGAATCCTCCGCATGAGAGACGAGTTACCTGGGACATGACAATTTAGAGAAATTAGTTTTCGTTACTTTTCTTTCTGAAATTACTGCATATACAGTACAACTATTTGTGAAATTCAATTGAAGTTGATTATGGAAGAACTGAAGAATATTGTTAAAATCACATATAAATAAAACTCAAACATGCCTTTGGGAGTGAATTTTTTGTGATAAAACATTTAGACAAGAATAACTCAATGAATAAAGAGTTAATGACTTCTTGATTAAGATCAGTAACATTATATTTTTTTCCTATAAATCTTATTATTTTCCTAAAAATTTAATACTTACATACACTAGAAGTGATGAGATTATTAAAAGAGATTGTATATGTGCGTAAGCGCGTGATTGCGTGTGTATTGAGTTGATAATACTCCAACCAAGACTAAATAAAAGAGATTTTTGGTGAAGGTTGAGATGGAGATGCTTCAACAAGGGCCAAATACAAATTGAAGGTATTCTGAGTGAGGTCGAGCGAAAGATGCTTTGGTAAAGGTTGAGATTGAAATAAAGATTTTTCGGTCGAGGTCGAGTTGAAGATGCTCTAGCGATTGAATTAATTAAAGCTACTTCAATGAGGTAAAGGTCGAGATGGATTGAGTTGCTTCAATCAAGGTTGATCTAAATATGATTCGTCATGGATCGGGTGAAGTTTCTCCATCTAAGGCTAAGGTAAAGAATAAGATGCTTCGACCAAGACCGAGGTTGAGACAAAGACGTTTCAGCCAGCCAAAGTTGAAGATGCTCTAATCATGATCGAGCCAAAGAAGTTTAGGCTAAAGTCAAGTTGAAGATGCTTTGTCGAAAAATACTTCAATTAAAGTCGAGGTTAAGACAATTTTTTTTTTGTTGAAAAACAAAAATTTATTAAATAACAACTGTAACACAAGATGAATACAGAGAGAGCATCAAATGTTATAGCAAGAGAACATCCGTGCAAGACAACCTGTCAAAATAAGTGCATCACTACCACAACAAATATGCTACCCAGCCAGTGAATAATAAAAGCTATAGTGTATCCCATGACATAGAGCCTATTTAGATATAAGGTTAGAAGTGCTTTTGAGAGTTTCTCTACTGAAAAAAGCATTATATTTTCAATAAAGAAACACTTAAAAATATTTCTGACTTATATCCAAACAGGTTCATAGTACCGACATATATAGATACACAACAACCACCCACCTCTTCATGCATGCAACATACGTACAAAGGTGATCAAAGATAGCTGAGGTTGGGATTAAGTAGAAGATGTTATAATCAATGTTTAGATAAAGATTTAGTTAAAGATACTTTAGTGAGGTCGAACTAAATATATTTTTATGGACAATAAAGAAAGAACATTTTTGAAATATTGATATATATTTTTAAAAAATTTAAATTTAATTTAATTTATTGATAGATTAATTGAATATTCTTCTATATAAAATATTTAAATGAATAAATTGGATGAATTTTATTAAATGGATAGATTCTTATTGAGAAAATCACATTTCTTTCTTCATATAAAAAATGATTGATTCTTCACATGATGGATGCATTAGATTGATGGGATGAAAAAAGGAAAGAAAGAGATAAAATTTCTCTTGCTTTTGGCACAACGGACCTTGGCAGGAGGCTTGCATGATGAATTATTAGGTCAATGGTAGAGCACACCCTTGATAATTATGTCGTTGTACTTGGGCTGTGATGAATTTTTAATGGTTCCATCCATTAATCTGATTTGTTGAATGAGATTAGTGATATGATTGTTGTATATTTAATTTTTTTTTATGATGATCATGATATTAGTAGGCAGTATTCAATATTAAAAATAATGACTAATCTTCAACAAGGGATTATGAACGCACACAACGTAAATATTTCATACCTAATGTTAAGATTTGAATCCTAAACAACTTGATTAAGGAACAAATGTCAACCAGTGTTAGATTGATTTTTGTATATTTTATTTGCGTAACATATAACATTTCTTAATAATATAAAAATAATGGTGTATAACATTACTTGTGTGTTTACACAAATAATTTAATTTTTCATTAAATATTAATAAGTTTAATGATTAACATTTGTTCACGGGTCATCTTTGATTACCTGAATCAACAACAAAGGGCAACCAAGAATTCCTTCAGATGCAGGCACTTCGTATAAGAACTGTTTCCTATGTGGACAAGGTGGTGCAATCGAGTCACCAAGCTTGTCCAATGAAACATCAGCCTCAGCTTCAACAAACAGAACCCCTTCACCACTGCACTGCACCATGAGCTTTCTATTTGGCCCTTCTGTGACCCTCCCAGCCAAGGGATAGTAGTGAACTAGTGCCTCAGAGATGCCTCTTTTGATGACCTTGGCAGGGTCAAATTCCTTCATGGTAGGGTTACATTTGTAGAACATTATGAATGAGAGCTGCATGCGAAGCCCTTCTTGGTCGTCTAGGTCTGAAAGATGCTTTGCTTCATTTGGTGTTGGCTTTGCTGGCACCACCAGTTGCGGTTTACTGTGCCTTACGGAGATTAATGCATTATTACAAGTGTTGGAATTGGAAGCCATTTGGGTTCTGCAATTTTGCACCGACAAAATATATATATATATATATATATATATATATATATATATATATATATATATATACCTTTTTAACAAAGTTAAGGTTTTCGGAAAAACTAAGGCCATGGAAGAAGAAAAAGGTATATATATATATATATATATATATACACCTAATAATTGCTTGTATCTTTCTCTCTCACTCTCACACACAAACACATCGACACATTTTTTATTCTTTTTGGATCTACACATTGGCTTTTTGTTTTCACACACTACCCAATTTTGCCTTCTAAATGTTGCTTTTCACGTTTCTTTACTTTAGATATACCACTTAATTGCCCCTCTCTTTAACGTCATGATATTTTAAATATATTAATTATTTAAAATAAAAATATTTATATATTTTATCTTCTTACATGGTATTAGTGATGGTGAAAACCTTAAAGTTTTTTAAAATAAAAAAACTGATATTACTCATGATTTCATCATCACCACAATTTTTGTCTTCAAAATCTTGCTTCCACATCCACACATCTGAATTTTTTTTAATTAGGTGGATCCAAACATACGATTTTAATCCTTGTGATAGGGACTAAAAGAGATTAAAATAATATATGTGGAAAATAAAATAAATTTAAAATGATATATATAAGAATTAAAAGGATTTAAAAATAAACTGTAAAAATCAAATTGTAATTAAAAACCAGAGTTTTTATTATATTTGTTGATGCATAATTATAGAATTATATTCCTACAATTTAAATGGATCGAGCAGCAGCAGGGGGCAGCCAATTTGGACGAGTAGTTTAGGTAGCTTTTGGACGTGATGAAAATTGTACAATCAAGAGATATTATGAAATTTTAGTCTGGTGGTTGATAAGAGTATTCATGGTGTGATTTGATCGGTTTTTAAAGAAAAAGACATCCTAACTAAATATAAAATAATACACGATTTAATTTTATTTAATTTAAATATAACATCAAATTTAAATCAAATCAAATCAATTTTTTATGATTTAGTTTTGATGATTTTTGTCAAATATATATATATATATATATATATATATATATATATATATTCAACACAGAACCTTTGATTTGGTTCTGGGTTGTGTATGAAGGAATTTGATTGTGCAGCACAAACACCAACAACGCTTGGATAACGTTAAAATTGAAACTTGATTCCTACCCTCAACAGTGGAAGAAAGATGGTGAATTGAGTTCAAACCTTTACGTGGTCAATTGTGGGCCCGCGGTGGGGCTCTCTGAAGATGACATTGCATCTGCGTTATGCAAATTCGGAGAGCTTAAGGGATTTTATGCAGCAGATGAGATTTTAGACTTGTCACTTAATTAAAAATCATCTTAAATATGAATTTTAAAATGATTATTATAAAAGTCAATATTTTTAATTATATTGTAATCCATGTTTAGATGATAATGTAAAAATCTTTAAATAGTTTGTGTATTCCAATTAAATTTTTATTCTTATGCATTGACACATGAGTATTTAAATAATTATGGGCCTGTTTAGATGTTAGTTTCTCTAAAAGCACTTCTAGAAGAGAAAAGTAAGAAAAAAAATGAAATGAGCTTTTCCATAAGCTAAAATAATTATTCCATTAACTAATTTGTAGATGTCATCTCATCTTTTGGAGAAACTACATTGGTGAGCTTCTATAAATTAGCTAATGAAAAGCTTATTTTTACTTATGGAGAAGTTCATCTCATCTTTTTACTCTTATTTTCTTCTTCTAGAAGTACTTCTAGAGAAACTTACCGAAACAGGCCTTAACTTCCTCCAATTCCATATACAGACCATACAAATAAGTTTCTTAAAATTAGTTAAAATAAGAAAGAAAGGTGGTATAATTTTCTAAAGAAAATGGTGGTTGATCGAATTATAACTGCAAGGTCAGTATATAGGCTGGTCCATAGGAAAGTTAGGTTTGTCACCATAGGGTGGTCCGAGACCGAGAGTGGTCCAAGGCTTTTTTTCAACATGAATAACGCATGTAACATGATTTGTTATTAGATGGTTTGTAAATATTGTTTAAAGCATTCTAATTAAGTCACTAGACCTAACTTAAGTTTTATGAGAGAAAAAAAGTTTTGTATTAATTAACAGAAAAAAATAATTTTAAATTGTTATCCAATTTTTCTAATTGAAAAAGAGTCATGACACATTGATAAAATTATATTTTTTTTACTTTTTAAGTGGGCTGACCCACTACCCTACTAACTCACTTTAAAGTGGAGCGGACTAGTTTTTTCAGCTCATTTTGTAAAAGTGGATCAGTCCGGTCCGACCCAATTTTTTAGTGAGTTGGGTCAGCCTGACCCATTTTTAAGTAACTAGTCCACTTTATCATCCCTAATTACAACTACACAAGGTTAACAATTTTGTTTTTTCTTTGAATACTTTTTATTTATAAACTATATATATCTTTATGATATTTTAAATATATAAATTTAAACTGAAATTATATATATATATATATACCTTTTTCTTCTTCCATGGCCCTAGTTTTTTCTGAAAACCTTAAATTTGTTAAAAATAATAAATCTTATATCACTCCTGATTTCATCACTACAACTTTCCCTTCTAAATCTTTCTTTTCACGTTTCTTACATATACACCTAATAATTGCTTGTATCTTTCTCTCTTACTCTCTCACACACAAACGTATTCACACGTTTTTTATTTTTTTTATCCACACAATCCCCTTTTTTTTTTCATTCACTACCCAATTTTGCCTTCTAAATGTTGCTTTTTCATGTTTCTTTAATTTAGATATACCAAATAATTGCCCCTCACTCTAACGTCGTGATATTTTAAATATATTAATTATTTAAAATAAAATTATTTATATATTTTATCTTCTTACATGGTAATAGTTTTGGTGAAAACCTTAATTTTTTTAAAAAAAATAAAAAAAATCTGATATTACTCCTGATTTCATCATCACCACAATTTTTGTCTTCAAAATCATGCTTCCACATCCACACATCTGAATTCTTTTTAGGTGGATCCAAACATATGATCTTAATCCTTGTGATAGGGACTAAAAGAGATTAAAAATATATATATATATATATAGAAAATAAAATAAATTAAAAATGATATATATATATATATATATTTATATAAGATTAAAAGAAAATGTTTTTCAATATAAGAATTAAAAGGATTTTCTTAAAAAAAACTGTAACAATCAAATAGTAATTATAAAAACCAGAGTTTTTATTATATTTGCTGATGCATAATTATAGAATTATATTCCTACAATTTAAATGGATCGAGCAGCAGCAGGGGGCAGCCAATTTGGACGAGTAGTTTAGGTAGCTTTTGGACGTGATGAAAATTGTACAATCAAGAGATATTATGAAATTTTAGTCTAGTGGTTGATAAGAGTATTCATGGTGTGATTTGATCGGTTTTAAAGAAAAGATATCCTAATTAAATATAAAATAATGACACAATTTAGTTTTATTCGATTTAAATATAATATTAAATTAAAATAAATCAAATTAATTTTTTTATTTAGTTTTGATGATTTTTGTCAAAAAAAAAAAAAAAACACAACACATATCCTTTGATTTGGTCTAGGTTGTGTATGAAGGAATTTGATTGGAAGCACAAACACCAACAACGCTTGGATATCGTTTAAATTGAAACTTGATTCCTACCCTCAGCAGTGGAAGTGCGTATTCAGATTTTTCCATTATAGTTCCGCCTGATCCTCAACTGGGTCGAACCCAAAACATGAAACTTCGATGACCCTAATGAAATTTGTCTCATTTATTTATGCAGCTTCGTTGGGGGCATTGACATGGGTTTGCCATGGTTCGGGCGTCCTAAGAAAGATGGTGAATTGAGTTCAAACCTTTACGTGGCCAATTGTGGGCCCGCGGTGAGGCTCTCTGAACATGACATTGCATCTAGGGTTTAACTTCCTACACCAGCCATTTTTCTTATACACCCAGCGTACACAGTGCAATACCGATTTTACCCTTCTCATAATTCCAAAAAAGGTTCATACGGATTCACAATCCGTAAGAACTTTACGGATTCGTAATCCATAAAAATCTTATTCTTACGGATTCGTAATCCATAAGAATAAATCTGTACGGATTCGTAATTCGTAAAGTTCTTACGGATTCGTAATCCATAAGAGTCTTACGGATTCGTAATCCGTAAAGCTCTTACGGATTCATAATTCGTAAGAGTAAATCCGTACGAATTCGTAATCCGTAAGAACGAATCCGTAAGAACCTTACGGATTCATAATCCGTAAAGCTCTTACGGATTCGTAATCCGTACGAGTTAAAATTTTTTTAAAATGGGTTTTGAAATAATGGTCCAGGTAGGTGTCGAACCCCTAACCTTCAATTAGGAGAATCGTGCTCTGACCAACTGAGCTACTAGACCATTCATGTTAAAAACTAATTAAAATTGCTATATATAACATTACAAATTTTAATGTATATTTAATACACATAAATTTACATAATTAATTTTTATCTAATAATATTTTTTTACATAT
>PYAF01004812.1:667007-699796 GCA_007407185.1 Glycine tomentella | reverse complement strand
TTCCTTTTCCCCCCCCCCCCCCCCTCTCCTCCTCCTCCTCCTCCCACAATACTTTAAGAATAACAAAGTATAGACAAACTACACAAATATATTGGCTTTTTATTATCGCCAACAAATTTCTTCATGAAATATTGCCATCCATACTCACATTTCATAATTGCCAATTTTATCGGTTAGATACATTGGAAGATGGAATGCTGTAGACTTTGACATTACCAAGCTTGCAAAAAGCACTGATCCAATATCGTACGGAGCTGCTTGGGGTCTAGGCTACCTCTTGAAGGCTGTTAACATTATATATAGATGATATTGTTACAAATGGCATTGCACTGCCACAAGGTCATTACGCCCCATGAAATGCCCTACAGTTAAAACGTGTATTTTGCCGCCATTATAGATCTATCATCTCACCTGCAAGAATAGTTAGCTATAATAAACATTAGACGGAAATTTTTTTAGCTGAAAGGATATATGATAAAACTTGATAAAAATGATTTTGAAATTATGAAGCCCGCCTGAAAACACATTCAGTTTCATTAATATAGTAAAAGAAACTTAATCAATGTTCCAGGCATAATTTGTATCAAACTTAGAAATTCTATCAGACTATACACAATACCCTGAGAGTGATAATTGGGCTTGCCGTGTAAACAAGAGGAAAATCAATAATTGCAGCAATGACCTTGGGGAATACCATGCTTTGTGCAAGCAACCACGTAAAAAGAATAATTCCCACACAGATTAGAGTAAATTCTAAAGATCCTTACCATGCATGCATTTGACAAAGAAATCCAGTTCAGACAAGCAAACATTTGCCTGCAACAAAGATGGTTGCTGATAAACAAAGAATGAGAAGTGCCGGCGATCAGGATCATTTCTGGGCTTTGCCATCTCAACCAATCTCTTGTATCCTTCTCTATCATAGCAAAGGAGAGCATTCTCCCCAGCAGCCATCAACCCACGATCCCAAGCTGAGTTTAGCACCTGTGAAAACATATTATATACAATCATTATCATCATTCATAACAAATAGATGAAAACATCCTTGGTCCAAGTTGACCAAAATAAGTTATGCAAACTCTCTAAATAAGCATCACTACTGCCTTCATGAAAGTAACTACAGAACTTGTATGAAGAATTATTCTCCTGAAGGTTAAGAATGTAGGAAAACAAAATAACCTGCCAACTCAAACCCTCTGGATCAATCAATGATTCATAAGCTTCCTGATTGGAAAGACGAAATCCTAAGCAGACAAATTTCATGGTGACAGCATGTTTTCTCAGAACCTCAAACACAGGAGAGTATCCATCTTGATATGTTGGATTGTGATATCCTGCTGTCAACTCTGCAGCATGACTAGGAGTCTTATACCACCAGTATACAGCAGGAACCTACATGATATCATTGTCTAAGACATTTATTCATTAATTTAAAGAAAATGATATAATTTCAGTTGGTGAACTTGTACTTTCGAGGGCAACATATGATTTTTTCAGGAGATGCAATGACAATGCTTCATTAAAGATTAAATACCTTTCAGATATTAGTTTTTTTAAATCTGTTGTCAAATGTTAAATATGAGATTAAGTTTCCTTTGAGATATTGATATTATCTTATTTCCCAGTTGATTTCCTCACAAGGTTTCACTCTGTTCCTCTTTTGCTTTTACTATTTCACTTTGTTAACCAAAATTTTTATTCATACACCCACATTATAATTTTTACAGATAAGGAAATATACACCATTAACATTTATTCCATGAAAAGTTTCTCTCAAAATTAAAATGTGTAGTGAATGCAATCCCAGTTTTTAAGGGGATACCAAAGTGACTCTAAATAATGCCAAACCTGAATACACTCAATGCTGGCAGTAACCAACATCATCCAAATTTAGTCATACAACCTAGACAAAACTACTATAGAAAAAAAAATAAAACTGATATACCAGGAAGACTACCTTGACAATTATTTTTGTTTCCTCAAAAGCAAGGGTTGCAAGAGACAAAACATTATCTGCATGGTCTATTAATGTCTGGGAGTACCAGTGTAAGAAGAAGCGTCCATAATAGTTGTCATAATCACCTCGCTCACAAAAGAATCCAGTTTCATGTGGCATAGAATTGTAATGTCCAGCATTATCAGGTCCTCTAGCCCAGAAAGAGTGACCACGCAATTTGGCAGCTCTGCGCAGACTATTTTGCAGGTATTTATCATAGCACTGCCCATAGAAAATGAGACAAAAAACAGGACTACTTTATAATGACAGCACATACACTATTTATGGTACAGAATAATGCAACAATTTTGCAACAGGGCCACAATATGAGGTACCTGAAACTCACCGATACCAGGATACCTCCATCCCATTCTTTCTGAGAAAGAAGGATATTTTAGCTCTCCAGATGCCCCAACTCCAACCTCCACAGCAGAAATCAGACCTTCTGCAAACAGGTCATCAAACTCTGTTCGAAAGCTTCTCATCATATCAAAATAGACCTGCATTTTTTAAGAGAAGGCTAATAAGTAACAAACACACAACAAATGAAAACGCATCTAGATTTCAATTGAGGAATAATTCAAAGAATATAATCTATGTTCACATAGAATTGCACACATACTAGAAAGAAATGTTCATATTTTTTTACAACAAAGTGTAACTAACAGAATAAAATCTAAGGTGAAATGCACAACTATACTGGAAATTAGCATGTAAATGTAACTAACAGAAATTTGACAATAAGGTGAATATCAAATCTTTGAATCTAGGAGTGTTGTGTTTAATATTTACATACCTCAATTCCAGTTCTTCCTTTGAGAACTCGTTCTTTGTCAATCCCCCAAGAAAGGCATTCAGTATTCCTCCGTCCTTCACGATCTGTGAAGAATATATCTTGGTTGTCTTTTCCAATATCCAAAACCCATTGTGGGAGGGAAATCAATGCATCACTAGAATTGTTCCCTCCACATTCATGAAATGCCATAACAACCTTCAGAATTTGAAATAAGAATCAGGAAAGGTTCTCCAACAACTTCAAAGATTCTTGCCAATTCCCATGACAAAAATACACATCCAATTAGAGAAACCTCTGACCTATTTTAAAACAATATGGTATTTCAAATGGCATGCAAGCGAGGGAGCAGTTTTATATATTAAACTGAACTGCTGAAGAAACAGACTTTTAAGAAATAATACTGCTCAAATCATCTGCTAGTTATTATGTGAAAGTTTCCATATCAGAAATAGACGTCATAGAGTTGGTAAAATCTACTCATTATGAAATGCTCTGTTCCATAAGATGCCCTTCAATTTTTACTAGTTTCAAGCATGTAATAGGCAGGACTTCTATCAATAATTCAAACCAAAAAAAGCACCCCTAAATGACTTGGACCTATTACTGAAAACCCAGACATGCACCACATAGTACACATAGAAAAAACATACTTGTGTTTGATAATTCATTTTTTAAAGGACATCAATGCATGTATAATTAAAATTATACCTGTAACTTCAGTTTGAATTCTCTAATAATGTTAAAAAGCTCCCTATAAGCAGACCAGACATATTTCTGTGAGCTCCAGCCTTCAACAATGCCCCACCAACAATCCACAACAACACCATCTACATTTAAAGACTTGAAATGGATGAGCTCCTGCTTTATGCCTTCAGGATCAATCAACTGGCCAAATTTGTTAATAATACCAGCCTGCAACAAAAGACTAATTTTTGAAACCTTATAATCAAATACTAGGAAAACAAAGTACTAAAAGGACACACAAATGAAAGTTGTAAATGTATAATTTGTTGTCCAGAACTACAAATTAAACAGGACTGATGCTAGTTATTCAGCAAGAAGCAAATAGAAGACACTTACTGGAAGCTTTACATAAACAGGAACATATGGCGTACCAGTAAAGTCATTTTCATGCACCCCAGAATGAATATCTTGCATAAGCTGCATCAATAAATGACACTATCAGCTGGTCCTGGATCACATTCTCGTATATAAGGCTCCATAGTCCATATAATGGATATTGATGCATAAGTTAAAAGCACTTAATACAGAGAATGATTTAGTTTAAATCCCAAAACTATCTAGCTTAGCAAAAACCAACACAGACATTGAGGAAGTGAGATTTGCAAAATTAGCATCAGTTAAGTAAATTCAGGTGCAATATTTTTTTTTCTATATTGTTCTATATCAGCATTGTCATCGTGAATTTTTTTCTTACGAAGAATTACAGTGAATTTTACTTATCTTGATATCCAGGTTGTCCCTGAATATCAAGCAATAATACTTCCAAGTTCCAAATCAAGGGGAACATATTCTAAATATTAAGTGATCTGTTAACACAGACATTGAGGAAGTGAGATTTGCAAAATTAGCATCAGTTAAGTAAATTCAGGTGTAATATTTTTTTTCTATATTGTTCTATATCAGCATTGTCATCGTGAATTTTTTTCTTACAAAGAATTACAGTGAATTTTACTTATCTTGATATCCAGGTTGTCCCTGAATATCAGGCAATAATACTTCCAAGTTCCAAATCAAGGGGAACATATTCTAAATATTAAGTGATGTGTTAACACATTCCATGACTTCTTTCATTTGTTAAAACCATATCTCGTGTATATCGGAATCAATATCAAATATGATACAAGTCCACTAGAATTAATCACTAAATCACCTGATCAGCCTCCAAGCAGTCAACTGTATTGATGGGGCTAGCGTTTGTATATTTCTCATTCTTTGAGTCCCTTTCTGCAATTACAACGGAATCAATGGATGCAGGTGACAAGCATTCATCAATTCTAAGCACAGATGTCTGGTTCTCAATAGTTTCTTTGACAGAACAATTCCTCAAAGAACCACCAGAGAGTTGACTTTCAACAGACCTAGCCGCAAAGGACCCCTGCATCATAACTTATTACATTACACAAAGATAAAAAAAACTTAAAATCAACATAATAAATCATTTCCCAGCCCAACATTTCATTTTCTCATTGCATCTCAGGTTTAATAGGCATGAACTGTCAATGTAAAATTTTTACCCTATCAACCACTAAAACATCATCCTTTGTATGATTTTCAAATTATTTATTATAAAAATGAACAAACTTCCGGATATGGTTGTTTGTGATTGAATGACAGTGTAAAAAAACCTTGACATTGTCAATGCGTGTATTGTTTATTCATTCAATTTTTCTTTTAATCAATTTGAATAATAAGCAACTAACTAAATTCAAGCACATTGCCACAATTGATCACATCTCAACTTCCAAACCTTCTAAACCATCAACAAATTGAATTATTCTATAATAAACAACTACAATCATCAGTGAATTAAAGCTCAAACATGAATTTTCGGAGAATTGAGAGTAACCATGTGGGAAGGAGGAGGGCACTGGCGGTAGGTGGTGCCGTCGGCGTCGACGACCCAGCCAGCCTCACGCGCGAGCGCGGCGAGTACGTCGTTCATGTCGGCACGCGCTGGCAGGGGGAAATTTCCGTATTGGCGGAGTCCGGCGAGCATACGGCTGGTGATGGCGCGGCGGTGTCGTTCGCGGAGCTTGGTGCGCTCCTTCTCCTTCTCCCTCTCCTTCTTCCCCTTGCCGCTGGTGTTGGTGGTGACCGGCGCCGCCGCGAAGCCCCGCGGACGGCGGGACTGAGGGTGGGAGTTAGGGTGAGCTAAGTAATCGGAGCTGTGGTCGCTCTGAGGGTCGAGATCTTGCGTTGAAGCGTCGTCGTTTATGCTCTTCATCTTCACAATTCAATTTTCACGGTTCTCACTCACCTTCTCGCTGCATACACTTGACAGACACCCTATTTTCTGACGACTAAACTCAACGCCGTTTTCTGATTGTTTGTTTTCTGAAATGAAACTGGCCTAACGTAAACGACACCTCCTGTTTAGTGCTTCTTGGGCCTTGATTTGTCAAACCTCTGTGTAACTAAAAAATAAATTAAAAAAATTGGTGTATTTGTACTTTCGAGTTTTGAGGGTTGGATATATGTTATAACAAACCACGTGTATTCACGTTGGAAACATATATAAAATGTTATACTAACATGTATGATGTGTGTATCTTATTTGTTTATAGTGAATCAACATTCTTGTTATATTTTGAATGATTGTAATTTCATTTCAATTTTATCGTATTAAACTAAGGGAGATTAACTCACTTTCTTGAATAAAATACATAACTTGCTATAAAATTTTTGATATTTATCTTTAATCCTTATGGATTAAAAAAATCTCATATTAAACTAGAAATATGCATCATTCGGCGCATGGATGAGTAAATTAAGATTTGTTGAAATAGAAAAACGTCACATAAAGTAAAAAAAAAAAAAAACAATGTGAGAAATAATAGTGTTCTCAACTCTAGTTAAAGGATTTAGACCAACATAAATAAATAACTTGGTTCTATACTATGCTCAATCGCAAGACTGTAGCTCTAATACCTCTTAGGGGTCTAACTCTGTCAATGTTCATGCAAATTTGAAGCATAAGAATTGATATGTGGATCATTATCAACTAGAAGTGAAAATCACGAGATTTACTCCTATTCTAGACCATATCTCGAAATGGTCCCATTTGAAATGCTTGTGTCAACAAATGACATAAAAATAGGACTCCACTAGTAAACATCTTGCCTTTCCTAATCGATATTATACTCCATCACATCCACTAGCCGACATGGCATCTCAACCCTAGAGGCACAATGTGCTTGACCTTATCCTCACCACATTGGCTATGTGATCCTAACCACCTAACAAACTTTCCTACCAAGATTAAGGTATTTAAACAAATTCAAGGGCCAAATATGAACAATTCTCTAAACATCTTCATAATTGATTGTTGGAGTCATTGCATTGTTATTGTTGTCGGGCATCATCGAATTCATATCTAGTGACTTTTTTTTAATATTTATATATACTTATATAATTAATTATGATTAAAAATAAAATTTGATACTATCTAAAAATAAAATTTAGTATTATTTAAAATTTGACACTACCTAAAAATAAAGACTGACTCTACCACTTGTCACTATTCATATATACTTGCAATGTTTCCACTGAACACTTTTAGAGACACTTTTACATCTCATCATGAAAAAAACACTATCACAACCTAAGAGAATGGTATATACATGTCATAAAAGCCTTAGTTATACTCTTTAATTTTTACACTCTTAATTTTCTAGTGTAACATTGACTTAAGCGTCAACCTTTCTACAAGTACATCACTAGAGTTCAGCTAGTGTGGACTATAGAAGATTCTACTCAAATATTTCAATATTTCATCCCTTTGAAGGGTGCAAATATATAGAGAAATAAGTAAGATAAAACCATGAAGAAGAAAAATTAATAAAAAAATAATATTTTAAGTTGTTTGTATTAAGTGAATAAAGAAAAAAATAAAGGGAAAAAATGTTTCATTTACTTGGTTCAATAGAAAAATAAAGACAACTATTTCATGATGAAAACATTTTTCTTAATAATGTCAAAGTATTCACTGTTAACTCATTTTTATCAAAAATAATAATAATAATTGATTGTTCACTTTTAGTAGAGTCTTTTCTCTCAATTACATTTAATTCTTGTATTGAAAATATATTTTTTTAATTCATTATCTTTTCAGGATAAAATAAAGTATCTCATGATATATGCCTCTTTTTTCCTCTTTTATTTTAAGTTGTAACTTTTTTTTTTCATGCACAAATCTCTCATCGTTTCTTTTGTTTCTCTCCTTTCTCTTGTTCCACACCAGAGATGGTACTCCTTTTCTATTTTATCTGTTTAAATTTATTACTTCATGAATTCTCCACCAATCATGGCATAAATGTACTCGAAATAATATTGCGTTATACATTTGAAAAGTTTGTTTTAAAAAATACTATAATTTAATCAAACATTTGCCACTCCAATAATATAATACATTCGGTCCTTTTTATAGTAAACATATTTTAGAGGATCAAAGAGAATAATATTTTTCCACGTAATAGAAAAAAATGTAGTTAGAAAAAGTTGTTCAGTATTCACTCAAGATGATCAGAAGGTTTCTTGACATAAATTAATCATTAGCTAGTTAATACTTAATAGTTTACATCAATATTAATAGTTTACACCAATATTACGGTAGCCTAAATTTTATTTTGCACGTAATAATAGTTTCATACATTTTCTTACTAGGCTCGTATTGTGTAGTATTAAATGTAAGTTCAGTATCTGCTTGAAATTGGATTACAAAATCTCGAGATTACAGAAAAGAAGGATATAGTGCATTGTGGGACTGACATGTATGAAGTGCCAATGACTGTCAATACTGACCTGTCACCTCTCTATGCATTGTGCCTGCCGATGGCAGCAACTATCAGCTCACGAGGCAGACTCATGCATGCTCATTTACAGATCCGAAAACCAACCATGCATGCTTTGGGCCATGTGAACTACTTGAACTGGTGCACTTTGCATGATCATTTATCTAAATTTTACATTATAATGCATACATTATTTACTCAATGATGATAATAGTTTCAATAAAATAAACTTATTTACTAATTAAAAAATCAGTAAATAAGTTTCTTTTATTGAAAACCAAGCATTTAATACATTAGTAATATTATTTTTATTTTGTAAATAATAATAATAATAATCTATACTAAAATACCCTATTTTGTATCCACAAATATTAGACAATTTTTTTCCTTTTTTAAATTTTTTTTTAAACTTCTATTAATCTTTTTAATAACTACTCACTACTCATGTTATTAGTTATTTTTTATTTTTTAACTTCTATTTTTTTTCATTTTCTTTTATTTTTATTTAAAATATGTATAGTAATATTAATATAATTAAAATATAAATAATAATAATAATCTGATAAGTGATTTAATAAGGCTGAGGACACTGAGTGGCTGCACTGCAACATGTAAAATGTACAAGGTTGCTGCATTAATATGATATATAATAAAACATTAAGCAAATAAAAAAAAATTGACAGTTCAATCAAGATAAGTGGGTGATCCAAAACTTAAGCAGATCATCCTAGAACCACCCCTGCAATCCTGCATCATGATCATGCATGGGAAGAACACAAGGCAAACCAAATTGTACAACAAAATCAGTGTAGTTAGTGGTCTTTTTAGGTTTGTTAGGAGACAACTACCCCTTGTCTCCCACAATTTATACAGCAATTGAAATGTTTCTTTTCCTTAATTCCCCTGAAAAGTGAAAAGGATATCCTCACACGCATGCACCACTGCTTATAGTTTTGAAGCCACTCAGTTGACTGGTCTACAGATAAAGAGACTGATTCGGTCAAAGATGCTGTGCCAATCTGCAGTTTCCTCCATGACCAAAAGTGCTCATTTGACTAATGCTTTTTTACAAAAAGTGTGTTAAACAAGTGGGGCAAAACAAAAGGATGTCGGATACATCATAAGAGAACCTTTTTTCTGAAACATGTAAAAATTCTTCATTAAACGTCCACCCCACCTTTTTTGGCCATCTGCTTCACTTGGTGATAGAGAATGAGCTAGTAGATCATTCTATTTCTACAATGGTATGATGTTTATTCAGAAATTGGAGTAAATAATCATTGACAACAATGAGAGTGCTTCTTCTGATGGTGTCACACATCAGCTTATGTGCAATGAATGATCAAAGCAGCCATGAGTATCTCAGGAGATATTGATTAACAATTGGCCACCTTAGTTCTCCCTTGGCAGTGAATCAGATACACAGATATCCCCTCGACATAGTGGGCACACCCTGTGTATAATAATATAATAAAAGTTAAAGAGATACACATTTCCAAGCATCTTTAGCACATGAGTTGCATGTAAAGATATTAACATAATGATCATATGAATAGAGGACAAACATCGGGACATATATAGCTCAATTTGAAGATGCAAAGGAATTTCATCAATTATTACAGTAGGGTCAAATGAATTGCAAAGATTTTAAAAACAGTAGAAATCCATAACATCATGATGTCAGAAGGGCATTCAAATCTTTCATTATCCATCACAGAATATCATGGTGGTCGGACCACAAGTTGAATAAATTGAAGAAAATATGGCAAAAGCTCATAAGATGGCACAACATTCGCTCAGTTTTGTTAATCTCCAAATTTTACCATCATATAGTTTTGCAAATATCTAGTGTTTTACCAGCATTGCTTTACAGTTTACTTATTAAAGGGCTTCTAATTTAAAAATAGACACAAAATTCACTCATCTATGTTCTTTATTCTTTTGTGCTATTTACTAGATAGGTTCCACAGTACCCAATATGAATCGATACACCACGGCAGTAAATTTCATATAAATTTG
The DNA here is from genome assembly GCA_007407185.1 of Glycine tomentella. Classification (NCBI taxonomy): domain Eukaryota; kingdom Viridiplantae; phylum Streptophyta; class Magnoliopsida; order Fabales; family Fabaceae; genus Glycine; species Glycine tomentella. Next base: position 689,451 of record PYAF01004812.1, on the reverse strand, counting down.
TTTTTAGCCATATAGTTATCTAAAAGGACACCAACTCCCTATACCCACATACCTGTGAATCTCCTTCAGCCACTTGTCTACACATGTTGTATGAAATTCATGATGACAAGGCAGAACTCGCATGCTGTCTCCATCCTCATACTCCACAAGGCATATATAACATCTGCGATATTAAAGCATTAGCAAAGAGAAAAAAAAAAAAAAAAAAAAAAAGTTAGTACATTCCATGCTAGAGAAATGCCTAAACTAGTTTTTAGTTCGGTAGTGCAAAATAAAATTTAAAGAAAAATGTACATCAACCTGCTCGTTAAAAAAAAAGTGAAAGAGGGCACAAATAGGTACACATAAATTCATACACCTCAAATTATGATTAGTTAAAGCTAAATATGCACCAAGTGGTGATGACAACAACAAGGTACAGAGGTGGGAAAGCTTCAGGGAATATGGTATCAGTTAACATTTTCATCCTATCATGTAAAATTAAAACATTACAATAACCATAAATGCATATTGCAACAAAGCCAGTGTGGCCTTGCAAGACATGAGTAAATAGTGGTGTTCACTGTTTGCATTTTCCTTTTAGCTTTTCTTTCAGAAAAGTTGCATATGGTCTAAGTTTTGTTTGACATGTCACTAAAATAGATGCCAGAGAGAATGATTTATATTAAATAAATGGAAATGAAAGTGTTCAAGAAAAATAGAAAAAGAAAAATCCAAAGACATTTGAGAAAATGAACACTGAGAAGGGTGAGCCTGAATACTTACTGTACAGGTTCTTCTTGATGTTTGTGCAACTTTGTGTATAATTTGACAGGCAAGGATTCCACAACTTCATTAGGTGCAGGAACAGAACCGATAGATGACACAGAAGGGCGAGAAGATAAAACCACAGATTGCTGGTGAATTTCATCCAGAACCTAATTAAAATATGTACAAATATTCAACTTGTATAATTATAAAATGAATGGCCACCAGAACAGCTAACATAATACATTGAACTTACCTCAAATAAGGCTTCAGCTAGCATAACAATTCTTGATATGCTAGCTCTTGCATTAGTATCATCATTTGAATTGGTATCACGACTATTGATTCTGCATGCACAACGACCATTTCTATGTTGACCAGATAAGATACATGATCTGTCATGTCCAGAAAGATTTTCAAACCGGCTACCCAACCGCTGAAGAGCACGGACCTAATCCATTTTAAATGTGCATCATTAAAAATGAACAAAATCCAGGGATGGGGAAAGAGAACGAGTAGTAGAGATGTTTCAAGAAAAGAAATTACAAGTCTTGGAGAATTTTTTGTTTGAAAAGCCTGAATTCAATTATTTATACCAATATCAAACCTTTCTTAGCTCTATGTGGATGTGCCATGGCCCAGTTACTGATTACCAACAAGCAAAACATCTTGGCTTTTTCCCCCCTTTTCTTCTCATATTATAAGGGTATGATTTTTGTTTGGTAACATATTTTATCAGACCATCAGTTGTTATTCAAAAATTCATAGTGTACAAACCTGGGACCGTATTCTTCTCCTCCGTTCGAGGAAATTGGACCTATGCTCCAGTAGATCCTGATACCTAGTTTCTCTAGATCGTGAAGTCTCAACTTCATAGTCTTGGATGCCAAACAAGGAGCTAGGTGTACTGGGTAGAAGATATCTAGGTGTAGAAGAATTTGCAGCATTACGACCAGATGGTGACACTCTAGTGTCTCTCTCCCCTGCCTGTCTTCCATTATCTTGACTAGCATCTCTCTCTCGTTGCAGAGGGCAAAATGTGAAGTCTGATACTGTTGATCGGCGGAGAACCCTGTCACGGAGCCTTCCAACACTTAATGTCCGGCTAAAACGAACATTACGTTGAACAGGCTCTCGAGCTCCATTTCGTCTATCAGTATGTCTAGTCTCAATATTTTCTGTATCAGTATGAATTCTTGGAGAAAATAAGTTCATATCCGGCACTTCTCTAGTACCATTTCCATCTCTGACCACATCCTGAACAGAAGAAAGAGTGCGACTGCTAACCAAGTTGCCAGGGGAAACCAATGTCAGGGTATTGGATCTTAAATTATTGGAAGCTTCTTGATGACACTGTATAGGCACTTGACTAGCAAGAGAAGGATTAAGCAAGTCACTACGGTGTTGAGTTTCATTTCTATTGATCAAGCTGCCAGGAAGCCCTGGAGGCAGATTAAGCTCATCTTCATTGTTAAATATTGAGAGACTCTCTGAAGAAACCGGGCAAGGCCTAGATGATCCCAAACTTGTGGTTCTGCTAAGTCTGAAGCTTATATTACCAGGAACAAGGCTAAAGCGAGAAAGGAATCGGCTTGAAGGGTTCAACGACTGATTTGAAGAAGAATGTGCAGAGCTGCTACCAGTTCTGGATGCAGTGTGGCCCCACTCCTCAAGGTCAATGTTGGAAGGCACACAAGGCACTTCATCAGATTTATCAGATTTTACCTTTCTAAAAGACTCTGTCTTCACCTCATCTGAATCTATTTCATTGCCACTACTGTATGTCACATCATCTCCATTTACTTTATTCTGATCACAGACCTAAATCATGTGTTTCAAACTACAGTTAGGCAGTTAGTACCACAAAACTTTGACCAATTCCAAAACTGTTTCAATGCATGAATGTTACACACAGAAACAAATATATAAGAACAAATGGGGAAGAGAAACTATTCCATTATATTATTTTCAAAACAACCTGTTACGAATAAAAAGAGTGAGAAGCCGGTAATATGGAGAGTGTACTCTCGTAGAAATAAGATGGGAGGGTAGTTATGTAAAAAGATAACAACAGACAACAGGGTGTGATATAAATATAACCTGTGCTCTGTTATGGGAGGGGAGAGGAATTTATGTTAGAGAAGGGAAAAGTCCCTTGTGAAGAGAGTAATCTCTTGTGATTGTATTTTCATTCGTCAGTAATAAATAAAGAAGCATTATTCAGTATCTTTGGTGTGTGAAAGTATTGTTCAGAATATCACTGTGCTGAATTAGGGATTCAAGAAAGTTTTCCAGTATAGGTCCCTAATACAACCTAAAGGGCATGTCATAGCTTAAAAACAAAAGAAGACCTGATAGGACAATGGGGCTACCAGTAGGACAAATGCGTAGAGTTAAGAAAATCCTCTAAAGTGGGTAAATAATTTTAGAGAGTAAAGTAATCTCAGCCATCAATGAGAAAATCAATGGTTAGTATTACATGCACAAGCATAACAAGTCATAGATGTATTCAAATATCAACAGTTGATTTTCTTATCAATGACTGAGATAGATTACGGCCTTGTTTGGATGTAAGCGTCTCTAGAAGCACTTCTAGAAGAAGAAAGTAAGAAGAAAAAAATGAAATGAGCTTCTCCATAAGCTAAAATGAGTTTTTCATTAGCTCATTTGTAGATGTTATCTCATCTTTTAGAGAAACTATATTATGAGCTTCTAAAAATTAGTTAATTGAAAACTTATTTTTACTTATGAAAAAGCTCATCTCATTTTTTTCTTCTTATTTTCTTCTTTTAAAAGTGTTTCTAAAGAAGCTTACCCAAACAGGCCCTACTTACTTTACCCCTACTTTTGAGAAGCCAAATCCCTCAATGTATCATTCCTTAACTGTTGCTTGATTTTAAGTTTGTTAAATCACGTCATTTCCTCCACTAAGAATTGAATTATTATGAGCCTCAGCAGTAAATTACAAGGCAAGAAACATCCACAAGAGCCGTAAATGTCAAGGGATGAACTGAAAGAAAATCAATAACTTTCAGTTTCCATATTTTAGATTTTTTTTTTTAATTACAAACGTATAGACGCCAAGCACCAGTGCAACAATCTTACTAGTAAGCAATCCCGTTATAAGTGCATGTAGTTTTAAAAGTAACAGGAAATTCAAGCACGGAGTATAGATAACACAATTTTATTAACACAAGAAAATATGCCTTCCATACCTGATTTAAGAAAAGAGTAAAATTTATGAAAATGTTGAAAACAATTTATCCTTTAAATAAAAATCTAATTGACGTAACATTGAAAGGGATGCGAAGTTAGAGTTACCTGGTCGTCACTATCAATGTCACGAGATCCAGACGAGGCTCCCAGACAATAAGATGGGAAACCTCGGTGTCCCTTAGATCGACGCTTCCTGAAACTCCCCGAAGAGGACGATGATGACGTGGCCTTGCTGGCACTGGACCCCATCTTCAACGAGAAACTCCGCAAAACGAATGCGTTTCGGGATACCCAATGTGGTGAAGGGCAAGACCCAGAAATCAAAATGCGGTTTTTTTCAGATCCCGGGTGGTTCAGATCTACGGAGAAACTAAAGTGGGATTTTTTAATGGTGCATTGTTGAGGTGGTTGAGTGATGCAGCGTTTGAATAAGTAACAAGAGGATGGGATTGCGATATGAGAGAAGAGAGAAGAGAGAAGAGAGAAGAGGGTAAAGGCGGAAAGAATGGTGTGGTGGTGAGAGTAGCTGGGGGAATGAGACAAAGCAACTCGCAGGGAAACGGGAAAGGAGGCTTTTTTTGTAAGAAAAGTGACAACGAGAACATAATTAAATAAAAATAAATAAATAAAGTTGTATGTAGCTGTGCACTTTAATTTAATAAATAAAATAATGTAAAACAATTCACAAATCTGGGTTGTTTAAAGTGGTGTTTGTATATAATGTAAAAGGAAAAAAAAACAAGTGGTGTGTTTATATGAATTTTAAGAGTAAATAGTTTAAGAATACCCTAGTTATAAAAAGTATTTTTCAACTAATGCACGTCACTTTAAAAAAAAAGTTAATCACATTTTTATTCATTTAATTATTTTTTATTAATGTATAAAAAAATAATTAATATATCTAGAAATTAGAAAATAATCTTATAAAAAACACAAACAAATTTTTAAAAAATATCTTATAATTAGAGATAAACAAATTTCTAAATGTGTTATAATTAGAGACAGAAAAAATAACCTATAAGATTAGTGTAGTAATGTAAGAATACATTACATTCACACGAAAAAAAAATAATCTACTTAATGAAATAATTTGTATTTGATTTTTTTATGTGTTAAAGTTTTTGGATTAATAATAATCATATATCGCAAGCAAAATTAGTATTTAATTCAATGATTAGAGGACACCAGTCATATCTAATGTATTTTTTTAGGAAAAAAATAGTATGAATTTTGAGTATAAAGCATTTTTACATTATTATTATTATTATTTATAATATTTTTAAAATCAATACATATTAATTGTTATAATTGTTTAAAATAATTGAATTGATATGTATTGATTCTTATACTGTGAACTAATTATACTTTTTGTTGATATTTATAAATACCTTAAAAATTATTTTGAGAATGTTTTCTTTATTTAGTTATTAATAATAAAAAATACTTCCTCCACAATTAATAATACATCAGATTTAAACTAAAAAAAATGAATTCATATAGTTAGTTAATATAAGAAAATGAATAAACTGGTAATAAATGGGATATTAAAGAAAATAGCATTTATTTTATTTTGTGTGCCCCACGATTTTTGGGATTCAAATATAGGTATGGTGTGGTGGTGGTACGCTCACTGCTGCGTGTCTTTCAATCGCTTCAATTTGACAGTGGTGCTGCCCCAACTCCTCTCCTCTCTCTCTCTCTCTCTCTCCTCCCTTTTCTTTGTTCTTTGGAAAATCAGAGAAGAACTCAAATCTTTACCTTATTTGAATAGTGAATCTCCCATGTCTTTTGTTTTTAAGCTTTTGTTTTCATGGCAAGAACCCACTCTAATTTATGGTAACGGTAACTGGACTCAGATTCTATGTACGTCTGTGAAAAAAACATTTACAATAAAAAGGAAAGTAAAGAGATGTAAAAAGAAAATTAAGGAGGAGAGAATTAAGAATTGTTTTTTAATAGAGATAAGCCATTTTTAAATAATTGTCACCTGTAAAAACCAAAATGATTAATTTGACTTTCTTTCTATTATTAAGGTTTTATTGAACAAGAGATGGACTAAGCCGTATCCTTCAAATGTTTTTCTTCCTATTCCACATTTCCACCTAAAATAACGTGTCAAGAAAAGGTTTGAAATATAACATTTAAAAAAATCTGAAATAATTCAATAACTTATTAATTAATTTGACCTTTTTTTTTGGGGTTTTCCCACGAGAGTGATTTTTTTAGTGTCACACCAAATTCAAATAGTAACATCAAAGGTACAGATACGTAAAGTCCAAATCAATCCAATATGATGGATTAGATAATATACTAAGGTGGTCTACACGAATCATTTAATAATTCTGAAATAATTCAATAATTTGCTATTTGCTATTAATTTAACCTTTTTTTGTGGTTTCCCTACGAGGATGATTTTTTAGTGTCACACCACATTCAAATAATAATATCAAAGGCACAGATACGTAATGTTCAAAAATCAAATGAACAGATACGTAACGTCCAAAACGATTTTGATAATATATTAAGATGGTCTAAACGATTTTGACATATTATATTTGTGTATCACTTGAGGCACCAAAAACTATTCATGAATGTCAACAATAAACAATAAGAAGAAAAATGTAGGAATTTTTTTAACAGAAATGATAGTTATATTATTTCATAAAGAATCAAATATCGATATATTGAGGGGCATAATTAAAAGTATGTGGACTAACATAAATCTAGATGCCGCCTTAGATAAGAAATGGACAATTTTATTTAATGTACATTAGAATTTCAGTTTGCAAAAGAATCACCATAATTCTTTCTCTCAAACTAAGTTTTTAGACTAAATTTTAGTCTCACACATACTTTTGGAAAGAAATTAAATATGATGTCAAATTCATTTTGCTCTTTAAACTAAGTTTGGAGTTTCCCCACACAAGCAAACCAAACATAGTCTTAATTTACTTGTATTTGAATAAAACTTTCCTCCAAATTGAGTTGGAGCTCCCCCATTGACAAACCAAACATGTCCTCCAAATAAAAACCGACAGTACAATTTGAAATAGGATAATTTATTTCTGCATGCGTCCAAGATTTTTAGTATCACCGTAATGTTAATGTTAGTGAAAAGTATCATTAATTTTTTTTATAATTAATTTTTACCATAGAATTTGATCAGCATTTCTCATCTCAATATTTTTTTTTCATCTAAAAAGTTTAAACCCAAAAATTTTGTTTCAAAATCTGAACCCAATTTCACTTAAAGTAATGACATGTTGATAGAAAAATGATGGATTTAATGAGAAAAAATAATATTAAATCTTAATATGTTGAAACTAATATATTTAATATGACTAATTATATAGTAAATTAATGCTAAAATTAATATTTTTATCCTCTAATTTATTTTCTATTTTTGGGTTGGCCTTCTAATATTTTTGTTTATTTTGATCCTTAGTTTTTGTATTTGGTTTTAAATTTAATTCAATTGGTAAATTGTAGTGAATTTTGACCATAAGAATGTTAATTGAGACAGTTAGCTTTTAGGTATATTTGTGCTCGAGAGAAAACGAACGGTGTATGAGAAAGTGAGAGAACATGGAGTGTTTGTGTAATGTGTGATTAGACTTATAATGTTGATCAAGAAAAAAAAAATGGAGAAAGGTTGAAATTATATTGTTGATTGATTTTCTTTTTCTTGTTATTGAAGATTTTTTATTTTATATCAATTTTAAATTAAATTTATACATCCTATTTAAAGATAAAATGTGTTTGCGCCTATAAATATGATACAAGTGAATCTGGATGCACACTGTGTAGAATGCAGATAACCCACTAATGGTTAGTGGAGTTCTCATCTTAAAGCCTTATAGAACATCTAACAATGACAATATCACTTAAGCAACTCAAAGAGACATGAAAATGGTCATGATCTTTTTTTATTTTATTTTTATTTTTTTCCACGTTGAACCTTCAAAACTATAAGGATCAAATATTAGTTTATTACAGAAAGAGCAAATGAATATAGCCCGTTTGATGACCAAAAAAAAAAGTATCCGCTAGGTGCTATGTTAGTACATGCCATGGAAAGATCTTCCATGTGTGGCATTCTAAAATATTTTCCGCCTTACTTGGTAATTGTCAAGTTAACTGATCAGCAGCTTCAATAACAAGATGAATGGAACTTCACACCTGTTGAATTACAAGATCAGTATGCAAATTGCAGAGAGAATAAAACGAGTGAATTGCATGAGCAGCAGTAACATTCTTTTTTCAAAATTATATTAGAAGCAAGAATTTAACATGCTGAATGAGAAATTGTTAATTATGTTCGTGATGCTAAGTTCGCCGCAAAAATGATCAATCAAGCAGCCCATTGAAGAAAGAAATTATGATTAATGAACAGTTCAATACAGGTCATTATTTGTATCTTCATAAATTCCATGGAGTGACTCCAGAAGGAAAGGATAGGATCTAGTGTTCACTGACGAAGCAAGTCAAAATTCATACTCAATGTAACTCCAATATAAATGTTGATACCAACCGGTATCAAGAGTATCCCATAATCCCGGGAATTGGGATTAGCAGATGCATAACCTCGCTCCAGCACACACAAAACACACTTATCAGATGTATCCTAAATTAGTTGAAAAGTTCTAAATTTCTAATAGGAAACTTTGAATTCATGGATTGCCAGATATACTTGAGCAATAAGAGTAAACCCTTTTCAATTCTTTCTTGCTAACATCTTAAACCACTTATACAGTTCATATTTGCATATAGAGTAAAGTTTATTACTGCTCAACCATGCACAACCAGAAACATTCATCAAGATCACTATCATCCTATATGCTCCATTAGTAACAGAACCCTCACGCAACTCTCCTAGATTCCTATTTACTTATCTTGAAATGTGGGAGAATCCAGCAACTTAAGAGTATAAATTTCAAAGTTCAGCAATTAAAAGAGGAGAACCTTAAATGCTTCACAAAATTAAGTGTTTCTCATAATAGATGGCATACAAAAAGAAGCCAAATAGAAATACTAGAACATCCCCTCCCCCCAAAAAAAGAAAACAGCAAATTTCAAGCTTACACTGACTGAATCCAATTATGAAGCTCTGTCCGGAGTTTGTGGCAGTCTGTATGAGTCAAAAGGTGATTCAATTCAATGGGATTAGCTTTTATTCCATCTTGTTCTGCACAGCCAGTGATTTATCATTATTTCTAAACAACAAAAGGAAAAGGACAAAACTTAGATTCAGTTCTTTAAGTGCTGTTTATACTATTCAATATTAGAATTGGAGTTTTACTTTAGTAATTTGCATAATCCTTTAATGCAAACCTTTATTTACAGATTACTGAGAAAAAACTCCAATTCTTATAGGATAACAGTACAAACTCAGCTATAAATTCTTATTGGAGAACAACACAAACATCCGAAAATCCAATAGCAGTTCCTCAACAAAGTCAACCTGAAGTTTGCGGGCCAACAATTGAAAATTAAAAAAAAAAAAAAAAAAAAATACTAAACTTCAACCACTGATAATACCAGAAGGAAGTTTTTAAGCAAAACCCAACACTTTCATAATCTCACAAAACATATTAAACACATTGTTCCAGCAAATTCATTTCAGGTAAAACCATTGTTAAATGTTGACAGCAAACTGGCGGCTCATACAATAACTACAAGACCCAAACAAACAGCTTCTGCATAGCAGCTTTACTGTGAATAGAGTCACAGACTAACTACAAGACCCAAACAAACAGCTTCTGCATAGCAGCTTTACTGTGAATAGAGTCAGACCCTGTGGTACTAAACTAACTACTAACAAGGATTGTGGTCCCATGAAATGAATTGTGATATTTGCTACTGAACAGCAATGAGAAGTAAGAGGATACTATACTATCACTATCAGCTTGGAAAACTACACCAAGAACATGTCAGACAAACAATAAAAACAAAATCCACATCAGTCACAACTCACATCTCATAAATCATAAATTCATAATTAATCCTTCTTACATGGAAATTAAAACAGTCGGAGAGATGGTCCAGCTGTGTCATATTTAATCAGCAAAGAAAATCAGCTTTTATAGGATGACCTATAAGATGCAAGGACTATATAAATGTTACCCATCTGCAGAATTTATGAACTAATAATTAAAAAAAATGACAACTTTAAATTATAGTTATGCTTACCAGAAGAACCAACGTTAGTAGAAGCCCACTGATTCCACGATTAATGCACACAAGTTCAATCCATCGTGCCTGATAAGTGAATTAAAAACAAAACGAAAAGCTAAGTCTAAAGTTCAATATCACAATTCATGATGTTATAGAACACAATATAGTGAAAAATAAAAAATAAAAAAAAATAAAAAATCCTGTCTCTTAGATATTGTTAGGCGTGGTACTGGACAAAATTGTTCTCGTTAATGAATCGCAATTGACAAATAAATAAATAATACATATGTATGTGTGTGTGTAGAACATGGACCCCGGGGAATTAAATAAGAACATGCGTGGTTTCATTGCAAATCATCAAAATTCAGATATACATGTGTTCGTACTTTGGTCCCCAGTGAAACGAAGATACAAACGACATGAGTGAAGAACGCAAACGACAAAGCCGTCCAAAACGACAAGACTCCGGCGAAGGTGAGTTCAGTTTGCGGCGGCGAGTAACGACGGCGATCGGAGAATTACTAATAAGTTATCAAGACTCGAATTTGGAGATATGAGAATCGAGAAAAGACAATTGCAATCGCCAATAGCTCGAAGCGCGTGTTTAATGTTTCGACGAATTTTGAGTTGTGAAATACTTCATTACTATTAAATTAAATATTAATCAATAAGATATTTTAGTAACATGATAATGTTTGGAGGCTGCTTACAATATCTCATTCTCTTAACATTCACATGACGAGGAGTCTATAGACAGTCGAAGACCTAATTTTTTTCTATAGATATTTTAGTAACATAATGCTTGTTGTTTCAAAAAGAATGTATGTTAAATTGTTATATTTTGTGTTCCAGCAACCACAAAGTCTCACATAGAATTGAGACCATGGATTGTTTATAAATTTCTTCTCCCCCCAACACATCGAAATAGACAATAATTTGAATTTAATACCTTAGAATACATGGGACCTTAATGATGCTGTATTAATGTACTAATCGGCATTGCGTATTTTGTTTTTTACAGTGTCTAGTTCCCAATTGTGACCTTGGAATAAAATTAGTTGCTTTCTTATTAAGGTTCGCAATAGATAATAAAAGCATGAAATTTCACTTGAAGTTAAAAGCATTTCTTGGCGTGAGTTAGGTTATGTTCGGATTGAAGTTAAAAATTAATATAAATTTGCAAGTTTCAATGTATAACTGCGAATATTGCAACTTAGCATAGCTCACCTTGTTTGTTAGTTTGGGGAAATTGGACTTTGTGGCTGATGCATCTGATGTTCCTTTCGCGGTCACATTTTTCTAACATTCACACAAATATAAAACTCTTACACATCATCAAGTAATAACAGCATAGAAAGAATATACTAGTACTAATTTTTATTAAGAATAAGTGACATTAAACAATGGTGGTGATGCACCCAGCACACAAGTTCAGTGCAGTGGCGGCATTTCCTTATAATTTTGATGGCCTAATAAAAATAGAAATCATATTTTTTCTTATTCTATCACATGTTAACCAATAAATTGTGGTTTTATAAGAATGATGGAAATATTAAATGTGTGCTAAATTTTGATGAAATGAATATCTATACTCCTGGGTGGTCGTCTTGTGGATCGAAAACGCGGTTGTGACAAGTGGGGTTGCAAGGGTAAGGGCAATCTATCTGATGGAAAGGTCTTCTTTCATAAAACCAATCTGCTACAGCCCTTGCAATTGTCTGAAAAATGTTATGCAGACAAGTCAGCTATATATTCATATGTGATAGGTTTAAATATCTTTATCAGTCTATACATATATACTAGTTTTTGCTTTTAGGTGTTTTTTTTAACGATAATGTCCAAACCTTCTGGGTTTTTTTCTTCTCATTAATCTCCATTACAAAAATGTTTTAGTGGCTTCATCAGGCATTGACACATGATGTAAGTATTTTTTGTAACACGCCACGTGACAATGCCTAATGGAATCAGAAAGCATTTTTGTAACGAAGACTGATAGGAAAGACAAAAAAACAGAAGGTTTGGACATCACAAGGATCATAAAGAAGTAAAAATTAAAGGAACTAAAAGCAAAAAGGGTTTTTTTTTTTTTTTATAGAGAAGAAAAAGATATTTATAAGTATGATATATTAGTGAAGCTTCTTACTGTCTTTTTCAGCTCTGGAGAGTCACTTCTCAACCATGTCTCCTGCATTTCAGTTTGGCAGTGGGCATAGCAAGAGTCTATGAACATTCCTTTAGATGAAGAGTTGCCTAGCACAGTTATAGCCCTTAAAAATTCTGTCCTGAAGCCTGTAAATCAATCCATGCATAAAAGTGAGGTCATAGAACTGTTGTATAGGCCCCTATAAGCTTTTACCAAACTTAAAGATATGATAACATGATACTGTGACCACAGTAAGCTGTTTTTCTCATGCCAATATTTTTAAGAGCTATAAAAAATTATTGACAGAGGTATGACAAACTATAGACAGCATTATAAGGGTGGTGATTACAAACTTAGTAAAATTCTGAGTTTGGATTTCGGCATTATTCTATGAGACACAAATAATGAATATAAGAATATTCACCTTGCATTAGATCGAGTTGATCAGGTGAGCAGTTGTTTATATCAAGCTTGCAGCTATGCCAATGGCCTTCAGGATCAGCAACACCCGGTGCCAAAATGTTCTTAATCTGAGTCAAACAACATCCTGAGGATCAGGGAAAGGACTAGAAGAATATATCGTGTTATTAACGGCTAGTAGCAAAACATTAAATGCTAAGTTCATTATGGAGTTAAGTTATCGAGAACCATATGGAGTTATTTTTTGGGGGAAAATAAAGTTCATATTGAATCAGGAAATGTTAAGAACAGAAGAGTATGTAGAGTATGTTTGAGTCAATTTCTGATAGCATCCCAGTTGATTTTGCACAAGAAACAATAAGTTTTTACACTTTTTATTCCGGGTCAGTATCATAGGTCTAGTGTGACCAATACAATTACCAAGGAACACCACTATGCAAATAAACTGATGTATCTTGAGCAACAAAATTAGCTGACCTGCCATGAGTCGTATGCCGCGTTTACAAAGAAGATTGGTGTAGTAATACGTGACACCAAATATTGTGGGAAAAAGCACTACAATATTGTTCAGAAATCAGAAGTATTAGTAACACCAAATAAGGAATTGCAGAGGAAGAAAGATAAAACTAATTCACAAACTTACCAGTCTTGGGCTAAGTCTTGAAGTGCATGACTGAGGCAAACTCCTGGCAGAGCCCTAATAAAAGGAAAAGAAAAGAAAAATCAGACTTGAATGTTTTAGAGCTTCCGTGAATGAAAGTTTCACAAAGTATCTTCCACGTGAAAAGAGTGAAAACATTAGCGGTTGTTTTTTTTTGTTTAGAACACAACATAAGCTAAAGTGGAAATTGATCAGATAGAAAGGAAAGGTACATGTGTGACAACAACTTGACTGAAATACTGCTCAATGTGTTGTTCTCCCAAGACATCCTTTCTGTTAACAGTAACATATTGAGTCATAAAATGATCTAAGGAACTCAAAATGTTATGAAAAGGCTGAGTAAAAATCATATTAAAGGAACTTACGCATTGATAAAGTAACCAGCATCTGAGAGGCATTTCACTCTAGCTCCTCTAGGTAATAGAGCTCGAAATCGATCACAATGCAGTACTGATGTTAATCCTCCAGCTGAACATCCTGAGATAATAGCCTGTAGTTACAAGTTCTGGTGAGTGAATGAAAAAAATCAATAAAGAGGAAGAAAAAGAGTGGCAAATCATCAACGTCTCTTACATTTCGAGCATTTTTCATTCCTTTTGCCAGTAAATCTTCCATGACAGCATTGAAAATCCTTGCTCCTCTGAAATGCAACTTAGTTACCTGATTAACACACCACAATATTAAAATTTAATCAGAAAGACTAACGAATACACACTTTACATGTTTCTAGCGATTCACATGACATTTTCAAAGAATATTAAATTCAAATAAATTATAGATAGGAAAAAGACTTAAAAAGGAGGATTTGAAATGCTGTAAATACTGCATATTTTATTCCATTCATAAATCTATTTTCTTCCAAAATGTTTCCTTAAATTTAGATTTTGAAATTCCTTTGAGCTTTGCTAAACTTACCGGATTCACTGCTTCCACATCACCAGTAAATGACGAACCATCACAATACCTAACCTTGATTCTGTTCCAGTTGTAGAAATCTGGAAATCACAACACTCATTAGAGAATTAAACAAAATGTTGGATTCATTAGGAGAAACAAGATTGTTGACTAGTGGGAAAGACCTGGATTAAACATTGCCCTGTTATTCAAAATTCCTGAAAAGGCAATTTGCTTCGCCATTTGCTTAGACGAACCTAGACGATTGGTCTTGCGAGCAAGGCAAGTAGTGACATTGTTGCACCATCCTCCTCCCTAGTAGAAACGAAATAGATTAAGAAATAAAAAGTTAAAAACCATTGAAAATAAACCTTATATGATTTTTCAAAAAAGATGAGGCAAAACAAAGAACCAAATTTGATTTTCAAGACATTATTGATGGAAATTTGTAGACAGTGACACACCTCAAATGCAACCAACCAATTGTCAATCCCTGATCCAAATCCCTTATCAAAATGGTAAGCTGGTGGACTCCCATCCAAACAAACTGCAAAATATTTTGAATTTCAATTTCCCAAATAGTATAAACATCATTGAAAATAATAAGCATGAGATTAAGAACATGATTAATATATGAAAAGACACAGCAAAAATTCCTAACCAGCTCCTTTAGCTACCGCGTTCTGAACAATAGTGATTGGCACATACGAAGCTTCTGATATCAGCAACAGCAGCGCCCACACCAGAAGGTTCAACCACTGGCTTATTCTCGCATTCTCCATTCTGCACAAGTCCAACAAAGAGAGAACGATAAACATACGCATAGAGAAGAATGAGGAAAACAGATTAAGATCTTTCCATCGATAAGTCAACAAACGTACATGATAAAGGAAACCCTCCATTGGTGAATGAAGGAACTATTCCTATCAACTTTCCAACTCTTGTTTCACTTAGACCTATTACCTATATAAGATCTATATCTATTCATGTTGTTATTCCAAAAATCATAGAACCAAAAACAGTTTGATTTCATACAGAAGAAATAACTTGAATTTATGAATTATATGTGAACATTGGTTTCCACAGTGAAAAATCCCAATGCCCCCATTCCCATTGGTTTCCACACTAAAAAATCCATAAACTTGCATTTCCATGGAGGTGGTTTTAAAATTGCAGCTGCGATCATGATCCTTGATATTGCGAGAAATTATGAACAAATGCGGCCACTATTGCAGTTGCAGTGACACAAAAACTTTGATGTTGCGGCCAAAATCCCGGACACAGACAGTTCATTAAAACCTTCATCAGAATCAGAATACAACAGAAGGAAAACCAAAAATGTTAACGTGCACTTTGCATATCTCTCACAAGTGGCACAAAATGAATCACCAAAAATATCACTGATTCCATTACAATCCAATAACTCTTCCTAAACTCTACGGCCAACGGCAAAACAGAATCTTCATTCCAACCCCACAAACATTCAGATGATCAAAGCTGGTAAAAAGAAGATAAAAAAAACATTTTCTGCAGAATGGATGATTATAAATCATAAGGTGTACCTGAGATGGAGAATGGGTTGGGGAAACCAAATAGTGGTGGTACTTTGATTGAAGAAAATTTGTTAATGAAAGCCAGGGGAAGGGTGATGATGGCTTATAAAAAGGGTGTAGAAACAGAATGTAACTACCAATGGTTAACAAGTCTGTTTCTGAGACAGTGTTTGGAGGAAAAAAAATGGTTGTATGTGTGGAGGGAGAATACTGAATAGGCTCTTAATTTTTCAGTTACCAAAGTAAACGAACTATGGTGTCAGTTTTGTGAAACTGAGGGAGATTAAGTACAAAGGTTTTTTTCAGTTTGGTATGAGAAAACCAAGAGCCGACACTGATTGGCTCAAAAACCACACCAAAAAAATGTGTGGTAATATTTATAGTCTTGTTCTTTATTTGATAGTACTATATTTTTTTAAAAATAAATAAATGAAATGAAATTATTGCAAATAAAGCACAAATGTAAGTGACAGTCCGACAGAGCAAACTCAGTTGCAGAATGTCCCTAAAATTAGGATCTCAGTCAGCTGAAGATAAAATTTTAATTTATGATAAAAATGAGAACGCTCCCCATGCTCATGCTTTCTCCTTTTGGGTTGTGAATAATTAATTAATCGGTCTGACTTTAATAGATTGTGAATTACTACAAAATTTACCTTATATAAATTATTTATCATCAAATCAATAAAAGGTTAAAAACCTTGAAATCAACATGTCATTCATAGTGTAGAAATTTCCATATAAAAAAACGAATCATAATTAAATTATCAAATGAGTAATTTCTAATATATATTTAAATTTTTAAATATGTCATGAAAATTAACGCTTATATTAAATATATATTAATACCTGTAACACCAAATCTGTAGATGAAATGATACAAGATTGTTTTAGATTACAAAGTGATTTCAAGTTCTTAGCCTATGCAACTACGTTAAAACATATTAATACCTACAAACAATAAAGGCGACATGTGAATTTTTTTTATAAAAAAATATGAATAACCAATATAAACATCATTTATAGTTTAAGTTTTAAAATTCTTATTATAAAAACCAACAAAGATATATACTAGTATAATGATACTCCCTCCCTTCACGTTTTAGAGAAAAAATTTGTTTTAGTGTAAATGTTATTTTACAAAATCAATATTGTATTAAATAGTTTTTTAGGACTACCTTTAATTAATATTTGATGGGAATAATGTATAATAAGAGTGAATGAGTAATTAATTAAAGAGATAAATAATAGTATTTTCTAGAAAATTCAACAAATTAGTTATATTTTGTGGCAAAATCTTAAACGTTGTATAATATAAAATGGAGAAATTATTTTAAAAATAAGTATTGTAAAAATGAATAAGTTTGTGATCTATTATTATATATGACAATAACAATTTGGAATGAGACAATTGTAGCGTGAATACATTTTATTTGATCTATGAATGAATAAAAAGGTGGTGTTGTGAAAATTAAGAAAAAATATTATTATATGAGTTTTGGCAATAAGAACTTAAGAAGATCGATGCTGTCTCTGGGGCTCCTCCAGGATCCGACCCGAATGGCAGTGACAAAAGGGAGCGTGTCGTCTGCACCGAATCTTATCGTTTTTTAGCGTTCCCACATCAATCAATGAGTGGTTCAAATGTGCAAACCTCAACCTTCGCGCCGACTAAATAAAGCTTACAACATGACACTTTGGAGCCATGCTCTCCTGTGACGCTCTTATTCTTATTATCCTGAGCTCGCCTCTCCTTCCACTCAGTGACTGAGCCACGTGTAGGTGAGTAAACGACATTATCTAAAAAATAAAATTTATAATAATTTAATGATAAATTTATTTTTAATAATTACATATATTTATATAATTAATTATAATTAAAAATAAAATTTAATACTACTTAAATTTTTGATATGAGGTTAAAACATTTTTCTATCTCTCACTGCTTCCACCAATTTCTTTTTCCTATAATAAAGAAAATGTGAAAAAGGTTAACTCTTTGCCGTTTGCGTCTCAATGTATTCTTCATCAAATTATTTACTCAATAAGCAATGAAAATTTTGAAATGAGTTCTTATGATTTTAGATTATGTCTTCTGCAATCATTTTGTCCAATAGTTTCATATTTCGTTTTTGTGCTACTTGGAAATTTTTTTGTTTTTTTTTAAATCGTAATTTTTCATTTAGTTTTTTTATATAAAAAAATTGTTTTCTAAAATGTTTTTTTTCTTCATGTACTGATCTTTCTGTGATTTCCATTTTTATTTGGTCTCTTCAAATGAGAATTTCTTCTCAGTTCTTCTAAATATGACAAACTTTCCTTTTACTTTCATAAATACCATAAGTTCCTCATTTGATTTGTAGAATTTCAAAAAATAATTAAATAAAAAATCGTAATATTTTAGATTAGATGTATCAAATGGATAATATAAACAGTAGCATTTAACAACAAAAAAATATTTTCATTTGATAAATTGAAAATAAAAGAGTAAATAAAAATATAATTAAAAAAAACTTAACTAAACCTCAATTTACATTAACAAAATATTTTATTTTTTGAACTTTAGGTTTTTTAATTTCACATAAATATCTCGAGCATACACTCTTCTTGGTTATGGATTGTGGCATGATATATTTTGGATTTATTTGTTTGAACTTATTTGTTAAAAAAAATATTTTTTAAATAAAACATGTAATTTTTTTTGGCATATTTGTTTAAACTATTTTTACTTAAAAATACTGTCTACTTTTCTAAAAATAAATCATATTTATCCCTTAAAAATATTTTAATTTTTTTATAAGCACTTTTTTAATTTTAAATAAACGAGTTCATACTTAAAAAAAAAATAAACGAGTTCATTATGCCACATTAATTAATGAAGAACAAGTCTAGTAGAAGGAATCAATCTCTCCTAATGTAATAAACTAAAGTTTGAATTATCACTTACAAAAAATAATCAATATATAATGTTTAATTAGTTTTGTAGAATTATTTCTAACAGTTAAAAAAGTCTAATTTAATTGATTAAATAAGATATATGTGAGTTATTATAAATTTTTTGATATTTTTTTTATTACTATGAAAAATATTATTCCAATAAAAAATATAAATGAAAATTCAAACGCCACAAAAAATATAGCGTGCCTTAATCAGATGTAAATGCACGATTGAAACATTGGTCCCAATGCGTAATTTACTTAACATTTATCTCATGATTCTCTTTTCTACGTGATCTATGACACGCCTTCCTTAATTACAGTTACTGTGTGTGAAATCTGAAAAACATCATTCAAGTTTTTACATGTCGATTTGATGGAAGTGTGCCTACCTCTCTCTGAAATACCTATCACCGTGATAATGTTCTAAGATTGTCTTTGCGGAATAAAGCTAAACATCTATTGATGTTTCATTGACTCAAAAAAGTAAATTATTACTTTTTGGGTGAGACATTTCGGCATGCATCTTCTTAATAATGTAAGGGTAGATGATCAATTTAATTTTTGAAATTTACATTTATTAGTAATTTCGTTTCTGTATTATGAAAATTATTTATTTAATTCATAAATGTTAAATATTAGATAATTTGGTCCAATTGTTAAAATCTTTCCATCTTCATTAACGGACATGGTCTATGTAACTCACATTCATTCAGGTGACAAATACTCGTGTGCAATAGCGACTTTTCACGTTGTTTCGGATTAAATTGTCATTTTTTTAATGTATTGATTTTCGAAGTAATAAACATAATAGCTATGTACAAATGAAATTTTCTTCTAAAAATTTCCCACCAAAACATATATACTTACTAACAAATTGATCCCTAAGAAATATTAGTAACTTACAAACTAGTCCACGAAAACATATATTCTCACTATGCACTGCATTCTCACCGTGCACCTGTGGTGTTCTTGTTGTATTGCTTCTGGTCGCGTTCTCCCAAGTAGCAACCAGACAGAAGCACAACTGATGCGAGGAATGATGTGTCTCGCGTTTTGGGTCTTGGGTGGTGGGGATGGTGTCATGTTTTGGTCGCGTGGCAAACCTCCGCGTTCTTGCAAGTGGCCACCCGAAGAAGTGTAATCGGCCTAGGGAATGGTGTGCGTCACGACAACAAGGAGAGAGGAGTGGACTATGGTTTGGTGGGTGGGGTTGGCTTTTAGAAAAGGAAATGTCCAAGAAACGATTTTTTGTTGTATTTTATACTTTTTAATTTTGATGACAATTTAGTTTACACGTATTATACATTTATTTAGTTATTTTGCCACGTAAACTAATTTGAGTCACGTAGACTACGACGGTTAATGAAAATAAAATAATTTTAATGATTGGACCAAATTATCATGACATTTAACATTTGTGAACTAAATATGTAATTTTCATAATATATAAACAAAAATGTCAACGAATATAAATTACATGTACTACATTAGCCATTTACTCATGATATAATGAAAAGCTAGACTTGCACGTTAGAACTAGAGAGGGTCAACCATCAAAACTTTATTTCATATCTAATAAATATGTAGCGATCAAATTTCATACGGTACTTATATATAATTACATTATTAATTTATTAAAACATTAATAAAAACATTACCAATAACATGCAAACAGGAAATTTTTTATAAAAAATATATTTACACAGAAGATAAATCAAAGGGACTAAAAACAATAACAAATAGTTTTTGAAAGACCCTAATTAAAACCAATCATCTTAATATAATGAAAAGCTAGACTTATCTAATAACTTGAATTAAAATGTTTAAACTTATCTAATAAATAACTATTACAATAATGTTTAAACTTATCTAACTAATAATATAATCTTGAATTCAAATGGAACTATGGAAGAGTACACTGACACAGTAATCCTACAAAGCTCCAACATTGTGCTATATACTAATGGCAGCATGAAACAGAGTTCATGGAGAGTAAGATGGAGACGGGTACACCATAGTTTGATCCAACTCCATGTACACATAAGGAATGTGAAGCCCATGATTGGATTGGACTAGGGTTTACAATTTTTTAAAGTTCAGCTACAATACAACTGGCACGCGATTGACGGTGATTTCTTAAATGCCACATCACCGTTTCACTAAACCTTACCCTTACCTATATAGGTTGTTATATTCCCATTCCCATTAATAAAAAAAGCTGTCATCCAATGCCCACCTAAAGGCGCCAACCTCCTTTTCTTGTCTTACCTTTGTGCGCCAAACCCAAAAGCACTTTCTTATACCTTTCCTCCCTTCAAACCCAAACCAAAACCGAGTGATAACGAAAACGCAACCATCTTTCCCAAATCATAACCTTCCCAATTAAGTATATGGGCTTGTGTGGATGTTACCTTCTCTAGAAGTACTTGTAGAAGAAGAAAATAAGAGTAACAAGATGAAATGAGCTTCTCCATAAGTAAAAATAAGTTCTCCATTAAGTAATTTTAGATCTCATCTCATCTTTTAAAGAAGTCACATTGGTGAACTTCTACAAATTAACTAATGGAGAGCTTATTTTTATTTATGGAGAAACTCATCTCATCTTTTTGCTCTTATTTTCTTCTTCTAGAAGTGCTTCTAGAGAAGCTTACCCAAACAAGCCCTATATTTGATTTGACATGAGAGAATTTCTTTTGAATTTAGAATTTATTTTACATATATTTTTATATATTTGATTTCATATTACAAGAAGATTTTTAAATTGATTCTAGGTTTATAATTAATTCTAAGTTGAAACAATTTTAAATAATTTTTGGATTGGATTAGAAAATTTATATTGAATTTTATTCATAATTCAATATCGAAAACATTCAAACATAAATCACATCAGTTTTAAATCAATTTTATTCAAAATCAATTTTATCTCATCAACATCCATTCAGACACACATTAATTCAATAAATACTTTACTAGTTACTAATTGAAGTTAATGAATTAGTAGAATATGTAGTGCTTTATTTAATTATGTCCTGTTCTTCATTATATATACCCCAACAGTCAATATGGAGCTCTTAGTTTGTTCACTACTTGACTTATGGTGAAATCATCACCATCTTGCCTTGTTTTCTTTTGGCAGGTGAACAACCGGTGAAGTCAACAAACGAGGGCGGGTAGGACCATCTTGGAGTTCAGGAGTTCTTAGAAATAAGAATTTGTTCTTATGAATTTCAACCATTGAAACATACTCAAGTGGTTGTCAAGTGTACAACTTGTTCTTATATAAGCAGAGTTCTTATACAAAATTGGGTTTTTAATATTGAAATATTATTTTGCTGATTAGAACCAATAAAAAAAAATATAAAGATGTATGGTGAATGTCAGACCCATTTCAAGCTTTTAAGAGTTTTATTATTAAAGTGAAGTTTTTTAGGAGTTCTTAAATTCTATATTACAGCATATGGTTCACTAAACATAAGTTAAGAACTCACCCATAAATAAGTTCATATATTATAATTGAGTCTCGATATCATCTAAGGTTATTTCACTTTAACCGGTAATCTAAAATTTAAATTTTACATTTACAATTTTCTTAAATATTTAGAGAGGATATTATATCAATTATAAAGTCCAATCAGCTTAAACAAAATTACCTCTAATAATAGTATTTATAATACATAATTACATAAATAAATTATTT